>JAVTVY010030082.1:0-12928 GCA_036873755.1 Hanleya hanleyi | reverse complement strand
ATACTCACAATACAAGGTATATGCTGTGTCGCCATCATGGCGTTGCCATAACAAACCTTCAGTGTACGTCCCATACACCGTGCAGGGTGGAAGTACCAACCTGTCCGCGTATTTAACCCAATATGTTCCGCGGATAACATGACTTTCATCAATTGACTGGGGGCACGTAAGGGCATAGCCCATGACCTTATGTTATACTCGACATAGGCACCATTGTCAACAAGTGGGAGAGTGGCCATGTAATGCAGAGAATCATAGCCACTGGTATCGAAAAGTATATGTACGACGATGTTTATTTCTGATTATAGGAGAACTCAAGGCTGGAGGTTTGTAATAACCATGCGGTGAGTCGTCCATTTCATTCGAAGAGTCTGGCTCAGTGGTAGTCTCCTCATCCATATCAGACGACGCGTCATCCGCATTAGGCGGATCTTCTACATCAGGCACTTGACTTTCATTATCATTCGCCATATTATCGGGAATTTCAAGTGTATTAGGGGGCTGACTTGTAGAGTCATCATTCTGAGAAGGGGAGGAGTTTGACAACTGCCTATCATGCAACGTGGGCGTCTCAACTTGCTCGGGAGCTACGTTAAACTGGCGTTCTGCCCTGTTCAGACTCTGCCGCGTACCTATCTCAGGGTTACGACGGGGGCGTGGCTGAACATTATCCCAAACAATCTGAGGATCGACAACTCGAAGCTTAGAGACATTAACTACTCTAGTTTTCCCTGACCTCTGGTGTCGAATATGGGCTACCGGCCCGTTAATCTTAAATATTTCATACTGTGGATCACACTGAGCTGTCAGTTTGATTCGCTCATCTGCATGAACAGCCACAGAGTCGCCCACCTTGAACACGCCCTCCCATGCTCGGTGATTAATTTGTTCACGATGGTACAATCGTGATTTTTCAGTCGCTTCACGTGCTTTGTGAAGTGCATTGCTCACATGACTTAAACGGTCACTAGGATCTTGTGAAGCATCTACAGGTAGGGAGAATGGTAAACGTGCACGACGCCCATACGTTAAATAAAAGGGCGTGTACGTAGTTGTAGCATGTCTTGTGTTGCGATAAGCTAACAAGGCTGAACTGAGTTCACTTTCCCAATGTCGAGACTGATTATTGACCAACTTCTGGAGAATTTCCTTAAGGGTTCGATTGAAACGTTCAGTTTTGCCGTTAGTTTGAGGATGATACGGAGTCGTGCGCCTGTGATCTATTCCTAGCAACTTGAATTTTTCTCTCAACTCATTAGAATTGAATTCCTTTCCCAGATCGGTAATCACGATCTCTGGAATTCCATGTCTAGAACAGTATTCTTCCAGAAATTTATCCTCCACATTTTCAGCTGTTTTCGAACGTATAGGAAAAGCTTCCGCCCAAGCTGAATAATGATCTACTATCGTCAAGATGTAGGAATGGCCTTTATTTGATCGAGTCAGTGGACCGATCAAATCCATACCAACAATCTGACCTGGATATTTTGGCATGGGCATTTCGGTGTACTTTGGGCGACTACGCACCCGTCTATTTACCTGACAAGTTGCACAATGGTCCAACATACGCATAATGTCTTTGCGCATGCCCTTCCAAACGAATGCATCTCGGACTAGACCTAAGGTCTTATAGAGTCCTTGGTGACCTGCGCGAAGGTGTGCTTGCTCCATTACCTGGTTACGAAACCTGGTCGGCAAGATCACACGGGGATATTCAGCATCAGCTGCCGAGGGACATCTCGTGGAATATACTATTTCATTGTGCACCATATGTTCCTCTGATGGGACAGTAAATAGAGTGGGGAACTCCCGTTTTTGTTCCTGGCGAAGTGTCACTTCATCAACGCCATATACCGATATTGGCACGTACGGTAGGACACCCTCAGGTACCTCAGGTATAATGTAATCATTAGTATCAAATGTTGCAACTTCATAAGGAGTTCGAATTCTTGAAAGCATGTCTGCTCGGACATTCTTGCTTCCTTTGATGTATTCAATCTTACACCCATACTCAGCTATCAAAACTGCCCATCGTTGAACTTTGGTGTTCCTAACTTCACCAAGAAAGAGACTTTTCAACGGTTTATGATCAGTGTAAACAACAAATTCTGCTCCATAGAGGTATGGCCTTAGCTTTTTCAATGCATAGACTACAGAATATCCTTCTTTTTCTATGACAGGCCAATTCAACTGGCTATCTTTTAAGGTGGCCGACACATACTGTATGACCCGGTCAACACCTTGCTCATCTTCTTGCACTAAAATTGCACCTACTGCATAGTTGGATGCATCAGTAAACAATTTGTATGGCTTCTGTGGGTTTGGATAGGCTAGTACACTATCACTGCATAAGAGGCGTTTCACCTCATCAAATGCATTCTGCTGGGGCTGACCCCATTTGAACCTCACATGCTTCCGTGTCAAGGACACGAGAGGCTCTACCATGTTAGCATAGTTGGGGACACATGCACGATAATATCCTGACATGCCAAGAATAGAACGTACTTCCTCTACAGAAGTGGGAGGGAACATGTTACGGATAGCTTGAATTTTCTGATCTTGTGGGGAAATACCATGCTGTGAAATGTGATACCCCAATAAATCTACTGACCTAGCCGCAAAGACACACTTCTTTCTTTTGAGCTGTAAATTATACTCTAATAACCGTTCCAAGACTAGTTTTAGATGATAAGCATGCTCAGCTTCATTGCGTGAGTATATAACAATGTCATCAACATACACAACAACAAACTTACCGACATAATCTCGAAAAATGTCATTCATGGCTCTTTGGAAAACCGCACCTGAGTTACAAAATCCAAATGGCATGGAATTCCATTCAAATAAACCTTCTGAGCAGGTAAATGCAGTTTTTTCAATGTCTTCAGGTGAGACAGGTATTTGCCAATATCCAGACTTGAGGTCCAGAGTTGTGAACACAGATGCACCACGCAGAGAGTCAAAAATGTCTGAAATCAAAGGTAATGGATAACTGTCCTTACGTGTTACAGAGTTCAATTTCCTGTAATCGATGGCGAACCTGATCGTTCCATCCTTCTTCGGTACCAGTGTGATAGGTGACGCCCAAGGTGATGAAGATGGTCGTATAACACCTGCCTGTAACATCTCCTTTATTTGGTCCTTGACAACATGCTGTTTCATCAAAGGCATTCTGTACGCACGCTGCCTGATAGGTGGGTGATCTCCAGTAGGTATGGTCCACTGCACTCTCGGGTGTCTCCCTGCACCTGGTTTCTTTGACACGTCGAAAACATCTCGGTATTCGTGTAGCACTTCATCGATCTCCCTGTTTCCCGTGGTTTCGTATACACTTCCTGCAGCGTCGATACCTCCCAGTTGTCCAGTCGACGTTAACTTGTATAATCGACCGAACCATCGCATATGACTTTTTGGATAGTCCAATTGAGCTTTTCCAATATGTAAGGCATCAGACCCCAAAATACACTGATGAAACATCTCCGGAACCACAACAATCGGTACAGGAGACGCGTTTAGAAATTTGACTTCAGTTTGTCCCAAAACCTTCAGAGGCTGCTCATTCACAGCATATATTATATCAGTTTTCTTAAGTGGTCCCTTCCCAGATAGTTTGTGCCACACATCAGCACGTAGTAGTGACGTTGACGCCCCCGTGTCAATCAGTGCGGTAATAGTTTGTCCATCTAATTTTAATTGGGCCGAGAACCTCCCTGGAATGATCGAGCGCTCGGCCCTCTGCCGTTTCCCGCCTGCTCATGAGTTGTTTGGAAGCGTGGACTAGGTGGATTACGACATACCGCCATTCTGTGTCCGGTCTGCTCGCATCTCCAACAAGTGATTGGTTGTCTCTGCCTGGCACGTCTCGGACCATTGTTTCGTGTAATTGGCAGTCGCTGATCACTCCGGGCTCGCATCGTGGTATTTTCCTGCTGTCGGCGTTGATCACATTCCAACCGGCTCAATCGATTGTTCACTAATTTCTGATGTGCCTCTATGACACCTCGGTTCTGTCGGATTTCCTCTAAACATCTCTCGACAGGGTTCTGAGAAGCGTCAACTTCCATCGGTACTGCTTCGTCTAAGTTCATAGTAGATAGTAAGTCTAACCGGGATGCTTGATCCTCGATATAGGTCATAGCCGCATTTACATCTTCGGCCCGTTTGTTCATCACAATTTTGCGTGCCAACTGCTTATCCTGTAGTGACCTGATATAAGCACGAAGTATGACACGTTTCGAGTCGTCATTTACATCTGGATATGCACGTCTCGCCAAGTCCCGAAATCGCCTATTGTATGTATACACAGTTTCTCCTGGTCTCTGGTGAATCGATTCTAATTCACATTTTAACCTCTCATCTTCATTTGTGGATACAAATGCCGTTACCACATGTTGCCTAATTGTTTGCCAAGTTACGGTGGCATTGTCCTTGTCCTCAAGAAATAAATCGATCTCCCTTCGGAGACCTCCGGCTGTCGTCCATATCGCCAAATGTGCTGGACTCCCATTGATGTCTCGAACATCCCGTATCGCCGTGTTGCATTCTTCTAACCAGTCGCGCACCTCGGCCGGAATGAGTCCATCACATTTACGAATAGCCGCAACGTGATTTCGTAACCTCTCACGTTGTACTCGTGATTGTTCATGAGCTGAATTGTCAGCACGCACGGCGTTTACTAATGTTGTTACGCCCTGTGCTATGGCCTGCAGATCTTGCACTCGCACGGCCTGATCTGCCATACCTGTCTTGCCTTGTAGTATCTCGTCTGGGGGTCGCCAATATAGAATTTTAGTGTCCTATCAGTTGATTACGTGAAGGTGATAGACAACGGGGATGTTCTCTATATAACCCTGGTTTCCGTAAGTTCGTCTTCAGTCAAAGCCAAAGAACTACAAGACAACTCGTTGTGATGATAGAGGTTGATGTTGTATTACTTCTGCATCATAACATAGACATTGGTACAGCAAATCAAGATATCCTGAAAACGTCCGTACAGATTGAAGCCAAGATGTTATTGCTCGAATCATTGTGAAATTACATTGAATTTTATACAGTAAAACAAATAAGTACTTGAACCAGAGGCTGGTACAAAACCCTTAACTCCAGGATTGTAACAATTAATTAGGGACCTGCCGGAATAAATACTTGCCACTGTTAATTAAACACAGCTGTGGCCTGACCTGGTCACTTTAATACCGTACCATATTCATGTAGGCTCTAGCTTACATACTAACAGAAGACCTTTATCAATTTCTCATTTCTACAATATACAATGTAAATCGAGTTATATTTAGAGTACCAATTAAATCTTGAAGTGCTAACCACTTGGTCTAACAGACACTGTATTAATTATCAGATATCTCACTGATCTGTGTTTCCTCGACCACTTCAATTATAAACGGCGGTTTGTAAGCCGTCAGAACTTCCTGGCTTCCGCTCAATTAGTAGAGATATGCTCCCAAACTCCAACATACTATAGTGTATGAAATTACATGTACGACTGAACCGTGAATTGATATTATCATACATTTTCCAAAACTGATTAGAGCAAATGTAAAAAAACTCAAATAGATACATATATGATCTTCTATATAATAATCTGATCAAAATATAAATGAGCCTAAAACCTTCATTATCTCATTCGATATTTTACACTAGGACAAAGTAAGAGTTCAGAGTCGTAATTTTATAATTATACCTAGAAGGGATAAATTCATCCTAAGAATTTTTTTTTTTTTTTGGAGAAAATGTGTAATTAATAAAGTCAGATTACCGGGAAGTTTTGAAATCACGATTTTTTGTGATTCCGTTACGGACTAGATTTAATCCCTGTGATGACCCAATCACTCTTTTTTTCACAAGGAAAAAAAATGGAGAGCTGTATGTCCTTGTATTTGTATAATTTAGGGTTTTTAACTGTGCCGGTATATAAAGGATTTTATATTCTGCACATTTCAATCCCCTGAAGTGAAAATACTGCACGGTAATCTTCAATTACTTTCTTACATTTTTAGCACAGCATGTAATAGTCAATATGAGCTAAAAATTGTGTATCCTAATCGTCTATATTTCCGTCAAATTTTGCAAAATTGATCGCCTAATGTTGAAAGGTCACTGAGGGTTCAGATTCTGTCACAAGTGCAAGAAATGACGTCATTTTCAACTCAAAATTTAATCTTGTCGTTGAAAATCGGTTTTAAAATAAGAGGCTTGACTGATATGTGGATGTTGATTGTAGCTTCCTCACGAATCTTCTTCTAGCCGTTCAAAATATTCCCCGCAGAATGCCCTAAACGATCCTATCTGAGGTGACGTGTAGCTGCTTATTAATATTCATGAGGTCACGTTAGATGATGAATATTTATGAGATGACGAGGGCGGTCTACGTGATTCCCTTAAGTGTTTACCTGTAAAACCCCACTCGTTTTGTGAGCATATGAACATGCCGCTTATATAGACTTATTGTTATCTCCTCTTCACAGTCCGTCTCTGAAACCATCATAAGTGACATCCAATGGCTACGGATAGACGTACACATGTTATATTAATGTTTATATCATAATCCTGGCCTCCTATGGACGTGAAATACCCTTTTCTACTTTTCGTTATCTCTAATCACTCTCTCCGATCGGTTTATACTTGGTGTAAGAACGCACAACACAAAGCCTACAATAGCCTGTCTGAGCTCAACAATGCGTCTAGACGTGACCCTTTTCGGCTGCACAACAGCCTCAACAAAAGCCTCAACAATGTGTTCTTACACCAAGTATCGACCCTCCGATCTCATAGCTACAAGTATCCTAAATTTCAGTGATCGTGTTCCCGGTCCAAATTGGGCGTTAGATGCCCTTTTTATCACCGCCATGACTCCGAAGCCATCGGGATAAAGTTCCATTACCTTTCAATCAAAAGTGTGGCCATTCAATGACAACATACAGACAAACAGGTTACAACACATATGTTTCATGTTCCCGGTCTCAATTGGGCGTTAACTTTTTTATTTGAACTCGTTGCTCAAATCTAAGATGAACCTAACTGTTGCAACACAATAATGTAAATGGAATTATTAGCAACATACCTAGCTGTGCTGATGACATTGTAATTTCTGATATGAATAGTCCCGAAGGACTATAGGCCTACGGTGGAAATTTTCTGGTGGGATTTTCTGGTGGGAAATTTTAGCCGTTCGACGTCGGGCATTACAGGTTAGTTTTGCTGGGTGTGCTTGCATTTACCAGGTTTACCCCATGTTGAGGCGTTTTCTCCATCAGACGTCCACGATGCTCATCCATTAACATCAGATGGTGTTGGATGCCGAGGGATGCTTCCCTGTAGAGTCATATAGTTGCTTTTTAGTTCGCAATTCTTGCATATCGCTCCAATTTACGAAGTAGTATATTGATTGGAAACTTAAAGTTAACTTGGTCTTGTAACGTCAATATACTGATAAAGTTTAAATCTGAGATTTAAAATTCAACCTGAGATTCACGCTCGGGAAAAATTAACCTGAAATTTCCAAAGAATTTGCAAGATTCCAATAAATGTTTTATTTTCGTCCTTTTTTTTTACCTATTATTACATATTTATTTCATTTAATATTACCATGAATAATTTTCGTCAACTTATTCTCATACTAATTGTAACGTCAATTTAGCGATTGATAATGACATTACCAACGTTAACTTGACTTAAAATTTTAGTGACGACATGATCAAAGCAATTCTCCCGTATGGTTGTGAATTCTTGTGAACACTGATCCTAATCCTAATCCTAATTCGGACGGATAATAAATCATAATAACTTTATTGCAAACTCATATTAAGACTACAATAAGTACAGTGTTATGAGACGATTCCGCGCGTTACATTACATCAGGATATTATATGTGGCATATATGGTTCTGGCCCATGTCTGTAGACTGTATCAGTTATGGTGTTCTAATCAGTAACTCTTACTCAGGTTGTTACTCTGTGATCTTACACACATACCCCCTTCTCTGCTGTATAACTTTGCATTATCTATCATGTGACGCTACTGCTAAGAAGAAATCAACTGAGAACGACAGAAGCGTTGAGCAATCCAGGAGAAAGGGTATTTGTGCGTGTGTGTGTGTGAGTGAGGACTGGGGTAGGGAGTTGGGAGAACTATCAGTTAATTGAGTGAGGGGGAGGTCATACCTTCTTTTTATATTGAATATTCTCAATTTACTTTATTCTTTTCCTCCGAAGTAGGCTCCCGTTGGCAAATTGTCCGGTAATGAGTGAGTGAGTGAGTGAGTCCATCCGAGTCCTTTCGTCGGCAAAATAAGGAGAACCGTTGAAATTAGAACCTTGATGGCATGAACGTGCATTAGGGGACTGTTACCAGCAAGTTCTGAGCTGACCTACTTTTCATGAAATGCCCGGTGATTTTTGATGAAAATCACTGGTGATTCTGACTTGGGCTGTGCCCATCCTAATATAGGCAGAATTTCAACTTGGGGGGGGGGGGAGTTGATTTCCAAGAGTTCAGCACGGTCGGAGTCCTAATACCTACCCTACTTCGTAGGTCCTGTGACGTTAGTCACACTGCCATGTCTCAATATTATTCTTCATTCAGATTTCCGAAATTACCATTATCCGACTTCATTTCTGATTTATTAATTTCTCGAATACATTTGATACTCTACCCAGTGGCTTCGCCATATTCTATTTGGGACTGACTGGCTGTCTTTGGAATATTTTTACATATCAAAATCTAACGTGTTGTGGCAGTTAATCCCAAGGTCCTAACAATTTGGACGCAGCCTCTTTCCAACGCAGAATTTTAATCATGCTCGACCATTTCCCCTTATTCATCTTCACATAATACCGTCTTAAATACGTTATAGAATCCATTATAGGATTGGTAAACATATTTGTCCATACATTATACCTGGTACGCTTCTGAGAAGATGCTTTCTTCATACTCGATCTCAGCAGCTCAGCATAAAAAAAATATATATTTTACATTCTATTTCGTTGGCACATAGACCCTGTCCCTGTTGGGTCTGACCGTCTTCACTTCGCTTGAAATAAATAACAGTTATGTCGGGTAGTAGAACAGACAAACTAATATCAGACAAAAATTCCCACATATGTGAGAGTTATCTGCCTAAAGTTGAACTTTATTATACTCGTAAGTTTGTCAATTATTCACAAGAAACTCGACAAATTCGGAACACCTTGGAGGGTGTCCGTATGAACCCGCGAAAAGGCAATGCCCCTCTCCATCATCACTGACGTAGGCTCCATCGAGTTCACCATCAGCAATGTGGCTATGACCTAAGAAGATGTAGCCCATACGTAGTAAAGCCGAGATATTCAATGGAGACGGCTTCAGGCTCGAACGCAGGTGCTACGATGGACCCACCGAATACCTGGCGGCACTCTATGTTCCATCAGATGGCCATTTCGCTCAACGACAACTCATCAGTGAGTCGACCAGCACGTGCATCTATCATTCCTACATCAAGACGCGTTGTCCTTCGACCGAGAAGCCAAAATGCCACAGATGGTTACGCCAGGACATCCCGAGAGTATGGGGACGGGGAATGACAATGCCGGATGGGTGAAAAGACAGAGTTTTACGGGGACCAGTAGTTTAGCCGATGTCTTAGGCCGTCTGCATGCGGATTACTCCAACTGATACTGGCGCCACCGACCTTGACCTTGAGGGCAACGGACGTACAGGAGCGCGCGGCAGATTATAAGATCGTCGTCCAAGATGCAGTGTTGGATGTCCGTAAGGTAAAACCGAATCCTGCCGTACAGTTGGGCCACCTCAAAGCCTTTGAAAAGAAATCAACCTTATACCCCATCCGAGGTGTATAAGCCAAAGTGTTCTCTGTGACTGCATGGAATATGAGCCCCAACAAAGAAAAGAATACCTCGTCCTTCGGACTGGGTAACTCAATCCGGAGTTACCGAACGTGTTTGCGGCGAGAGGCCAAATACACCTGGGCGAAGGGAACCACGTCCGTCGAGAGGGACTTCACTAGCAGGTACACGTTCTGCTTCGACCCGACTCCGACCGTAGAGAACGATCATCAGCTGAACCTCGCAAAGTAAGACAACTTACGGTTGGAAATCCACTTTGTACGAGCCCTCCAGAGCACAATCAATGTGATTTGCTACGCCGAATTCGAAACCATTCAAGTCGATGAGACGCACAACGTCCTGTGTGATTTTGTCACCTAACATGGATACGGACTAGATCAGAGCCGTGCTCGAGGATGACCCATGGACACGCGCCGCCCTCCAAGGGGTGGTTGCCCGAGATGTGCCTCTATACCGTACGTGTGTACCCTGCCGCATGCATTCTCATCACAGACCCAATGAATCAACACGGTACAAGCGTCTAGTCCGTCATTCATAATTCAGCCGTTGTCCATTAAAGAATATTCGCGTCCATAATCCAAAGACCTATTCCATATCCATATAACAGTATTAGCACCAAATTCAAAAAAGATAATCATAGTATACATAAACATAGGCTAGTTTCCTGCAAGAGAGAAGCGGTCAACAGTTTTCAGTGATGTCGACAAGACATCATGATGTTCCAAAATATAAAATCCGTATCACTGATCAGTATTCTTAATCCATAATAATCGTTCTAAAGTTGTTATTCAGAGAATGGGTATCTCAGTCACGCTTTGATTGTGACTGTTCATATGAGCACCATGAGGACCTGGAAGCATGGGTTCGCTACGCCCCTAGCCCCGGGTTAAGCGGAATTAGACACAAGCTGGGCGAAACGTAACGCCATAGATCTTGCACGCTACGTTCGTATTTTGCTATCAGCATGCGATATGAACCATGATTGCCGTGTACTTGAGGGAAAAGCAGTGTATCTCATGAAACCGATGTGTTGGGAAGTGTATTTCCGGCCCACTTTCATGCAAAAGTCTGAAGAATACCTCCAGGCCGAGAGACGGGATTTGCTGGAGTATGACTTTACGACCGTTGAGTTCTCACGTGGAATGTGCTCACGTTTGTGTTGTTGAATAAAGAAATGGAATGTGTGTTCTATTTCAATAGGGTGTTAGGTACAATAGATGCAACATGGAGTCAGAAGAGGAACCCACGCCCGGATGCTCTGACCAGCACTTACATAGGCCTGACGCCTGGTGGCCATCCTGACCAAGCTGGTCCTATCAATCAATCCTAGGTACAAGAATATAGGGATCTTTGGCCAAGTTGAACAAGGGGAATTCTCATGGCGTGCACAATGAAATGGGTTTGAACCGGATTAACCGATATGAATCGGTTGTATTAAAATAGATTGTCCGCTAACAATATAAACGCGAGCGTGCTGGCATGTTTTATTAGACTTTCTATCACGATGTTCACCTGTACGAGCTACTCGAAGCCATTTATTCATCTGGATAGTTTGCACCGCTACAAATGTGCAATCCATGAAGTACCCGCGCATCTATGTGGGAATTGTGGTATAGTCTTTAAACATCCCAGTCAAGTGAGCCATCATGAATGTCTCTCCACTCTTGAGACCCAGTGATTCATTTCCAGATCCCAGAAACGCGGAGTACAAGGTGACTATCCCATACTGGAAGAACCCACTCATCCACCTGTATACGTATCACATGTGGTCGTGGCGTGCAAACGTGTTGGTGGTACTCCAGCTAGCGCTATCAGGCTATATATTTCCTCGATTATTACTTTTACGACCTGCTCGAAATCCTTTGCACCCCTGGATGCTCTACACTGCCATGAATCTGCCAGCAGCGACGCTACCGCTGTACTGACCTGCTCGAAGTCATTTACACGCCTGGACGACATACGTCGGCACGAGTCTGCCGGCCATGACCCTGTCGCCCAGAGTACCAGCACGACTTGTGCACAACCGTTACAGCGCCTGCACAGTCTACCCCGCCATGCACAGTTACTCCATTGCACTGCGACGGAGGTATGTGCGTATTGTAGACTCCGCTTTAAACGAGTCGCGACACCATCAAATTGCATGGACGACACCCGCAGACCATAGGGAGGAAGTCCGTAGAAGGACCACCCATCCTTAACGGTTACGAAGGTTTGAGATGCATCCCCCTTCCATCGATCCACTCACATCAACCCATGCTAACGATGATGGATATTTCGTGAAACATGCCGTGGACGTACTTAATGAGGTCGTGAACGAGGCCCGTCCAGTGATTGAGATGTATCGGCGCCATTGGTCTCTGCTAGATATCTCAAATTTTCGCCTGATCGACCTCGCTCGTCTTGAGAGCTACGTGGAACCGATCTTTGAACATCAAGCCAATGTCTTTGACATAAATCTCGCCTTCGGTTACATCCTACACCATAAAGATACAAGGCAACTGCGGTATAACTACCCGATCGCGAACATCCACATATTCGACCAACCGTTGACCATTACCGGTCCTGCCTCGTTGATGGCGGTTGTTGTCCAGATCGATACATTGAATCCAAAATGCCATCATTCTCTACTACGCCTCGTCTACACAGATCGAATCCGATCAAAACCACCCCAATCGTAGTCTACACCACGAGTCATGTGGGCCCAATATGCCCATCTAGACTCACTTAACCCGTTTTTGCGGAATAGGCCTACACCCAGTTACAAGGTCCAAGGTCAAACTACCACTTTCACCATACTGTTTTCGGCCCACCACCCCCTCAAATGGATATAGATACTATAAAGTAAGTTTTCCGGATTTCGGTTTTCCTGGAATCCTAGGTTTGCATCCACCGGTCAGTGAGTCACGTGACCTGTAGTGACCTGTCCGAAGTTAAAGATCCTCCTCAGATAAACATCACATATCCACCGCTTTGTTTACGGCCCATCACCTCCTCAAATGGATATAGATCCTGTAAAGACCATTTTCCGGATTGTTTCTCGAAGCCTATTTTTGCATTCATCGGCAAGTCAT
>JAVTVY010030081.1:0-12198 GCA_036873755.1 Hanleya hanleyi | reverse complement strand
TTCATGGTCGAACGTGGAATGAAGGATGGTGGTAGTGGTGTCTGGCTTTATAGTCGTTTCACCTGGTTGGCAGCGACCCAGGAATTGAAGGAACTGGGCCAGCCTTGCCATTTGACGAAATGAAACAGTTTGCCAAGGCGGCGTTCCGTTTTCAAAATCTGCTTCACGGTGTAGTAGTCTTGCTTTGTTTTTACGACAGGCTGTAATTCCGTGTCGTAAAACGTCCCTATCAACGGTTCCCCTTGAAGATCTTCCAGTTCATAGACTCGATATCGCTGCTGTCGGGGTAGGCGCCGTTTAATCAGGAAGTGCTCATCGTTCCAGTTCGGCAAGTAACTTTTCTCAAATTGACCTTTGACTTTACTGATCCGTACAGGGTCCCCGACCTTGAACACCTCCTTCGGCGTTCGCTGCGATTGCCTGGGGTACAAGACACGCCGGATTTGGGCTTCATTGCGTTGGGTGACGGTAATGGGGGCTCCCTCTATACTCCGGTGTAAGGCTCGATTGTATCCACTCATCGATGTACCGCCTTGTATTTTTATAGGTGAAATATTTATACATGCGGCCTTTGAATGTCCTGTTGAACCTTTCCACAACGGAAGCCTTGGTCTCGTTGTACGTATGGAAGAAAAACACCTTCTGGGCTTTCAGAAACTGTTGGAACGGTCTGTTGAGGAATTCCGTGCCTTCGTCGGTTTGCAAATACAAGGGTTTGCGCCCGGTCGTGAAGATGTCCTTGAACGCCGCTATGAGATTCGCACCCGTTTTCGTCCGGATGGGTACCACCCACGTATACTTCGACAGGATATCGATGCACGTCAAGATATACCGATTCCCATCGTTGTGTTTGGCAAAGGCGCTCATATCGACCAAATCCGCTTGCCACTGGGCATCTATACCACCAACGATGACCGGTTTCGTAGAAAATGGCGACGGACAGATCGATGTAAGGTATAGGTGTCTTGTTTTTTTAACCAATCTCGGACTTGGGCACGTTGTATCCCCTGGGGTTTTGCCGCTCGATAGAGAGCCGACAATGCACTGCCGGACTGTCGGGACTGTAGTTATCCAACACCTTCTCCCAGCTCTTCATGGTGACAAATGATGATGGAACCTGGCTCTATCGTTTATTTATAACGGTATATCTTGGGCCGGAGTTTCTTTCTGATTTTCTTCGTTGGCTTCTGCCAGCACATTGTCCATGGTAAATAACCAGTCCAATTCGTCTGATGACCGCTTTTCCTCCATAAGCACTTGATCCACATCTGCCACGGCATCTTCCAATGCAGACCATAGAACAGGGTGAAGGGTAAAATGCACTGTACCTCCATCTAGCCGAGCCAATTGAGCAAAGAAGGGGCCGCGTCGGATGTACACATCGTGACACAAGTGGATGAGATCGCCGTCCAGTTCAACAGACAACACCCGTTTGAATTTGGTCCAGCCCTCCCGGGACAGACGAATATGAGCCGGGCACGGTTGTGTAGGGTCTGCATCACAGATGTCTCCTACCTCCTCCATGATATCGAACTTATCCGCATAGACGTGTAGGAAGACCTCGGGGGTCAAGCTGAGATACGCCCGTACTGCCTCCGTCATGATCAGTACGTGAATGGTACAAGATTTGTACGGTCTCGCGTATTTATAGGAAGAACCCCGTGAGATCAAAGGATCGGGTGGTCATGTCACGGGGCTGACAGTCTAGCCGGATAATCAATGGCATCGTCGTCTGCCTCCGCTTCATTGCTAGGTTTGGTAATTTGTTCATTGGGTTCTGCCGCCGCTTCACTCAGGGCACGAACCCAGCCCAACTGAACAGCTAATCGCTCGTCCGGTGTAAACAGCTGGTCCACGATAGGCATCACTTTCTCGAAGGCTGTCCACAGATCGGAGTCTAGGGTGAAGCCTCGCGTAGGGTCTTGGTAACGACCCAGGCGTGGGAAGAAGGGTCCACGGTGTACGTAGATGGCATTGCCTATGTGGATGAGGTTTCCGTCGAGCTCACCGCTCAACACCCGTTTAAATTTGGTCCAGCCGTCACGGTGTAGCGTAACCGTATTCGATATGGCCTCAACGCGCGACCAGCAAACATCTCCACGGTCTTCAACGATGGTGACTTTATCTTCATAGACGTGTAACCCCACCAGGGGTGTAAGGGGAAGGATGGCTCGTAGGACTGGTGACATGGTTGACCCAACGACGAACGGTGAATGACACACACTCTGACTGTCTCTCCTATTTATGGTCAGGTCCCTCGGTGACATGGCTGACCCAATGACGATCGGTGAATGACGCACACTGTGACTGACCCTCGTGTATATCGGTTGCACATAAGCGCATCTGTGGAGGCTCTGAAAAGCCGTTCTTTTTCTGTCGCTGTCATTGCCACAGCGTCAGGGTCAATAGGGCAAAGACCATTACTAGGCCAACGAGCCGTAGCTGGTTCCGGCGTGAGCGTTCGTGGTCCATAGTCCGGGCATCAAGGATGGCTGTCATAGTCCAGTAGTGGTGGGTGATAGCACGCCTCTCCATTGAGTGCACTCTGTCGAGGACTGCTTCTGTGAACTCTTTCAGGATCTAGCGTCGCCCCTCGTTGTCGTCGCCATCTCCAAATATGGACCGAACCACTGCTCGGTAATCCGTGAGTGAATTAACCACGGTCGCATGCTGTAAAATGCGAGTCGCATAGGGGTGGGTCTCCATCATGGCTCTGTAACCGTAGGAATGAAGTGTGGGATGCAGACGGGCGTGTTTTATAGACCATGTCACACATGCGCGCCTATACGTAGCTCTACGGATGTAGTCCGTGATACGTACTATTCTGATTGGTTAGTTCAAAAAAGAGCAACAATCAAAGATTACAGGTCAATCCTTTTATTAGCCCCTCCATTACAGCACATCCACGCTGGAGGAACCACTATGGGTGTGTTTACATGCGGATGTTAAAGGTTAAAAGTTAAAGCTCATGTCAGCGGTTAAGGGTAAAGACCAGGAAGACGGCGATTGGAGACGCGTCCAACACCTATAGATTAAGTTTATTACTATAAGTTCCATGGTTTCATGTATTTTTTCGTGCCAATACGGTTCTGGGGAAAACTGGGGGTTCCCCACTGGTCATTTAACATGGATAAATAGATGGTAATATTGTCGGAGACCCTCCTCTATACATGGATGCTTCGGAAGGGCGGATAAAGGCTATCTATTGTCCCGAAGAGGGCCGAGCCTTGCCGGAAGGGTGACCTTTGACCTTTTGACCTGGATGTGACATTTTGACCCGAAATTCATCCGCGCACTTCCGGTGATGCCGCGCACTTCCGGATAACCCGCGCGCGCGCGCTGCGGCCGGGGCGGGGCGGGGCGGGCCGGGCCGGGGAAAACCCGGATGTTGAAAATCCGAACCCTACGTCTAAGGGAAAATTGGAACTCTTCTGTGTTCGGAGGTAGTTTTAGTGAAACCGAAAGTGACGTCACACACTTGCGCAGAACCCACCACAATGAATGACCCAGATGTAAACAAGTCCCCGGATGAATGAACAGGTCAGTACATGCATTCCTATCATTCAAATGACCTTGAACTATCACGTGACCTCTCCGTGATGGAAAAAACCCAGAACCAAGTGAGTACATGCATCCCATACCCAGGTTACGCCCGATTCACGCGGAAGTGACGTCATACACCTGCGCACTCCCCATGATGGAAAACCCCCAGAACCAAGTCAGTACATGCAGTCAGACGAGGTCAAATTGTCGCTTCTGATTCGCTGTCAAAGGTCACGATATGCAAATTTTTAGGTCAAAGGTCAATGTTAGTGAATATACGCACTCTATCCTGGAGGTCAAAGGTCAATGGGAGTCAATATACGCCCTTGATAGGGGTTTTCCCCTAGTTTAGGGGTAAAGTCCGTGTTCCGTTTTTATATTTTTTCTGGAGAAACTTTTACATGCACCCACCCATGCACCCAGGCCCCGATAAGCCCGATATGACCCCTTTTGGATAGGGTTGATTAGGTGCTTTCCCCTAGTTTAGGGATAAAGTCCGTGTTCCGCTTTTTATATTTTTTCTGGAGAAACTTTCACATACACCCACTCCCCCACTCTCTCAGCAGGCCCCGATAAGCCAGGGACCGATATTAGCCCTTTGGGATAGGGTTGATAGGAGTTTTTCCCTGGTTTAGCGGTAAAGTCCGTGTTCCGCTTTTTATATTTTCGGGACAAATCCTAATTTTACATGCACCCACTCCCCACCCGATAAGCCAGGGACCGATATTAGCCCTTTGGGATGGAGTTGATAGGGGTTTTCCCCTATTTTAGAGGTAAAGTCCGTGTTCCGCTTTTTATATTTTCGAGACAAATCCTCATTTTACATACACCCACCCATGACTTGCAAAATCCTTCCGTAGGGACCCCAAGTCCCCGACTCAAATGAATGGACGGCATACAAGTCCGTACATGCACTCCTAATCACGTGACCGCCGCATGATGGAAAAAACCCAGAACCAAGTCAGTACATCCCATACAGTCATACCCAGGTCACGCCCGATTCACGCAGACCGGAAGTGACGTCATACACCTGCGCACTCCCCGTGATGGAAAAAACCCAGACACAAGTCAATACATGCATTCAGTACAACAATGTTGCAATTCGGGGAGCCAGGTGTTCGGCACGTGACAACCCCAGCCCAAGCAGACGACAGCGAAATTCTGGCGGGAAAAACCCCACAGACAGGTCAGTACATGGCCTATCATGTTCCCACGGACCTCACCGAAAAGACATGGACGTACCCATCGCACCTCACCGAAAAAACACGAAGGTGAACGACATTGTAGGGGAAAACCCCACAGACAGGTCAGTACATGTCCTATCATGTTCACAGGTCACGCCCCATTCACCCAGACCGGAAGTGACGTCATACACATGCGCACGTGATGGGAAAAACCCCAGCCCTAACATGTCTAAACATGATCCAAGGTCAAAGACAAGATGAAAGGATACAGGTCAACTCAAGTGCACTCAATGACCTTTGACCTCTGTCACGTGATATGCAAATTTCTGAGGTCAAAGGTCAACCCGCGGGTTAATCATTGCTATATACTACTGACAGGCGTTGTTCTGCAGACAGATATTTGACCAAATATGGCCGATGAAACCATCGCGGTATCCTGGTAGTAACTATATCCTGGAAGATAAATAAAAGAGGTTGGTATGCAAATTAGGAAATAACATAGCATCAAAAATGATCCCTATGATGTTCTGTATTGTAGATACGCTTTCCTTGTAGATGTTCAGGTGGGCACATTTACTGGAATGACCAAACAGTCCTCAACACCGCCTTATATGAAATTAGATATATTAAATATCGAAGAACAAATGAGGTAATAGCTCAGCCAACATGACTTGTGCCCAGTCAGACGAAAGGAACAACCCATACTTAATTGGCGATAATGTTGATAGGGTGTCAGTTCTTACTCAAAACGCCAGTCTGTAAGGCCCGACGTCGACCAAACACTCACCCCCAACCTTGTTAACATATAATTCGAAATGACTGTAGTCACAATGGCTGTGTACAGAGCGTGTACCCCGGTGAGTATAGATCACAATGACTATAGATCACAATGGCTGTGTACAGAGCGTGTACCTCGGTGCCAATGACTATGAATCACAATGGCTGTGTACAGCGCGTGTACCCCGGTGAGTATAGATCACAATGACTATAGATCACAATGGCTGTGCACAGAGCGTGTACATCGGTGCCAATGACTATAGATCACAATGGTTATGTACAGCGCGTGTACCCCGGTGACTATAGATCGCAATGACTATAGATCACAATTGCTGTGTACAGAGCGTGTACCCCGGTGACTATAGATCACAATGACTATAGATCACAATGGTTGTGTACAGAGCGTGTACCTCGGTGCCAATGACTATAGATCACAATGGCTGTGTACAGAGCGTGTACATCGGTGCCAATGACTATAGATCACAATGGTTGTGTACAGCGCGTGTACCCCGGTGACTATAGATCACAATGACTATAGATCACAATGGCTGTGTACAGAGCGTGTACATCGGTGCCAATGACTATAGATTACAATGGCTGTGTACAGCGCGTGTACCCCGGTGACTATAGATCGCAATGACTATAGATCACAATGGCTGTGTATAGAGCGTGTACCTCGGTGCCATGACTATAGATCACAATGGCTGTTTACAGAGCGTGTACCTCGGTAACTATAGATCACAATGGCTGTATACAGAGCGTGTACCTCGATGACTATAGATCACAATGACTGTGTACAGAGCGTGTACCTCGGTGCCAATGACCACCAGCGGAATGTCACTTCTGTGAATTGGTTGGAGCGATATGCAAGACGTGGGAAAAATTTAAGTCTGGCGACAAGAAAGCAACTATATGACTCTACAGGAAAGCATCCATCGGCACCTCACATTCAGAGATGAGGATACTCGGACGTAGCCTTCAGCCGCGCTTTATTGCATGTGTTCATGTGGAGAACCCTAGAACCGGCTTAAGCGGAATTAGATACGCTAGCTTGGGATATCCTCTCGCGCAATCCTTCTTAAACCTCGTTCAACCTCGAATACGTAATAAATGACATTCTTTTTATGCATGTGAAAGTGTTCCCCGTGCAACCATGGCAACGGGTATGTTAAAAAACGCTAAAAATGGAGGGGTCGACGTACACGGGGTTTTCCCCCAAAATTTTATCACCATAAATGAATCCGCCCCGAAAAAGGGCGGATTTTGGCCTGCCATATAATCACTTCCCGGCACGATTAACTCTGTAGTGGCGTGCAGTGGCGATCAACCAGTAACTGTTATATACCCGTTTGGAGGAATAGTTACGCCCAACAAGACGGTATCATAGATATCAGTCAGTACAAAGAGAAGAAGAATTATCATGCTGTAAAATATGGGCGACCTACCTCATCATGAAATTAGGGAGGGGTCACTTTGTGCAAAACCGTGACTAGTGTGGACTGCACCCTGAAAGACTAGGATGTCTTCCCATACTTATTCATGTTATTCTGCTCATGGCTGTGCTAATCTGGGAGTGTTCGCGAGTTTCGTGGTATGCGATTATATTTTATGGGATATTCAGCCAATCGCTTGCACCTTGCCCCATCTTTGTTTTGGCGAACTTTTGCTCATCGACCAGGAATTTAGGAAGTCAAGGAGAATATCATAGAGTTACGCTTTGACAGTGAAATTCAAACACAATCGGGAATGTTGACCAGCTTTCGAATGAGGTACGAGAAGCAAAACAGGTGCAAAAATAGCTGAAATTCGAGCCATTATTTCGAGAGAAAAGTGCGCTATTGAAATCGAAGAGGAAAGACGCGCAATCCTTCTTAAACCGCATTCAAATTTTCTGAAAAAAAGTCCTTAAAATGGGTACGTGTTGGTCGAGGCACTCGCGAGTTTGTCGCTGAGAATCACAACACCTGCTGGAATAGGGAGTGAAGCCAGAGGTTGACTTGGCCCACCCCGGCATCCTGCTCTAGATTGGTGCCATTGCCATTGACGATCTTGGATTTCAGGTACAAGTATAGGTATATGAACTAAATCCTCCGAGTTTGGAATGAGGAATTTGATAGGGTTAGTTGGAGAGAGGGAGATTTTCCACCTATTGTCCCTCTACGATACTGATCTGGGTCTTCGGTACGGTTCACGAATCAAATTCACTGTTGGGGGAAGGGCATGGCTATGTTTACTGAGAGATGTCTTTCTTCTTCGATGTGCTTGGTCGCTCGATTGTTCGGCAGTCGACTGGTGGGAGATCTTTTGATTTCCCATGGCTCGTTTCGCTTGGGAGATAGCTGGTATAGCCTTGTTCTCACGTAGTATAGAACAAGGCTATACCAGAGCTACTCGGGAGACCAAGATACCCCCCGCTTCTTTAGCTCGGCGTTTGACTGCCTCTCGGATGGGGACCCCCCCCCCCGGCTTGATGGATGTATCACACTGGTGAGGTACTGCCTTCATCAGGTAAATTCCGGCGATCGGCCTGACCAACTTGAAGTGCCAGTACCACTTTTCCTCGTTCGAATTCGATCGGACGTCTGCTGTCGTCTCAAGCCTAGAGCGTCGGGGATCGTGTGGACGTGTCACGGATCTCGATCGGCGTTGTGTTCGGGGCGCTGTCACGCTTTCCGACCATTTCTTGTTGCGCGTGCATGTCTGTCAACACCTGGACGAAAGCTTGCCATCTTTTAGGGGTTGCCTGTGACCTACTTCGACGGATCATATTCGCCCTATGAGTGCCGAGCACCACGTGGTTCTGAACCAGAAGTTCACCTTTCTCGTTCCAGGACTTGTTAGGATGTTTTTTTCAGCCGCTTCAACGACAAGCCTGCCCTCCTCTGGCTCTTCATGCATTCGTCTGCCGCCCATTGTCGGGCTGAGGGAAGTACACCTGGGAACTGTGACAGTGGAACAAGGGGTGCTGGCTGTACGAGTGGTCCTAGGCTGTGTGACTGACGCTGAGGTTGGTCCAGGTGAGGAAGTCTTGTATTGCCCAATGAAAGCGATGTACCGTTGAAGCATCTGATTGTAATGCTGTACTTTCTCATTATCGCTTAAATCCTGTCGTCTTGCCCTTTAATTTACTGATCCTTCCCTGGTCGCCACTTGGTGACTTGCATGGGGGCTCTCTGGATACTACAGTGATAGGTGGAGACGAAGTGCTGTGTACCAAAATTGAGGTCGAGTTTAGAGCTCAAAGTTCACTGTAGCATTAAAATCAGGAAATCACTGAAACCTGCTAATTTTATGTGAGTGGCGAGATTCTGCTGGTGGACGTTTCGTCCCCGAGGCCCGCCCCCTGCACAGATCGTTTGGTCTTTGATATATGTTGGCATTTGTGGGAAGTTGATGCTTGGTCGACATCGGGCGTTACAGGTTAGGCTTTTGTGTTAAATGCTGTCCTTTTCATCTGACAACGATACATTTCTGCTCACCAACCCCCAGTGTAAGAGTTGTCACAGCGACACAGCTCACCAATTACCAATATACGAGTTGTCAGAGCATTTAATTTCCATCATAGCTCTCTAGATTTGTATCTAATACCGCTTATGCCGGTGCTAGGGGCCGTGTGGTCATGTCATCTGAACAAAACCATTGATAGCCGAAAGTCTAAGCTGATCCAATAAGCATAGTAATTGTAAACACACCAAACGCGCCTTCCCGCTTTGGATGTGATGTAATGGAGGGGATAATATAATGTAGTATGTATGTAGGGGAACTTACATCCCAGTGGTAGAGGGGAGGGGAGTTTGGTTCAATGTCACACAAGGTTATTTCACTCATGTGGTGACAGCTAGTTTTAGAGGTGGAGGTTGCCGGAGTACCCGGAGAGAACCACCACCCATCGGCAAGTAACTGGCAAACTTTCACACATGCACCAGCTGGGTTCGAACCCATGCCGGTTCAGCGGTGTGAGACTAGCGATCACCAGTGAAATCCCAGTGGGAGAGCAACACTCACACCACCACTACTCAAATCACCCTAATACATATCCACATGCCACTGGTTACCCCTCTGTGCTTGTGTGTGAGGGTGTAGGTAGGCACCTAGTGCATACTTGAGCAACTCTGCTTTTATCTTTGCTATGATTGATGTCACAGATATTTCTCTGTGGGTACACTATGGGCTAGCACACCCGAGCGGATCTGCACTTTCTCTACTACACATGTGCATCACGATGCCACCACCCCAGTTGTCTACACACGAAATTCAACAACACATTGCATGATCCATCGTATCCCTAAACTGCCTGCGGATGCACACCATGACGTCACCACCCCAAGCATAATATACACCACGAAGGCTTCCATAGGATACTGTGCAGTCCACTGGGACCACAAATGGTCCTATATCGCTCAAACCCGCCCCTCAAAACTCTTAAACTGCCCACTTTCTGTACTACGCCTCAACTGCGCTCTGTGACGTCACGCCAGAAGTCACGTGATGTCATCAATGCATGTGACATCATCAGTAGTTAACATCTCAAGACTCTCACCAATGCGGACCCAGGTTCGACTCCACGTGGTGTCAACTCGGTCGTATGTGAGATTGGATTTCTGGTCCCATGCCGTAGTCGTAGGCTTCCCTCCAGGCACTCCGGCTTTCCCCCACACCGAAAAACCAGATGCATGATTGTGAGATATATATCAGTGTATGAATGAGCTCAGCCCAGTGGAGGATTGGTTCATAGCTAAACTGGCTACCGAGGGTAAAGAAAGTTCATTATCTAGAGTGAAACAACCTTGAGTGTGACATTAAGCCAAATCCCCCCCCCCCTTCCCCCTCATTATTATTGTTATAAACCATTCCCTCCATGAAATTCCCTCCAGAAATACTCTGAGATTTGCACTTCTGCTGCTACTACTACCTTCTATTTTGGTATTTAGCATTGTACCAGTGATCATCAGTGTGTTGATGAAACCAGACATGGGGCTCTGATAAAATCGAGCCCTTTTGGGGTTGCAAATCATTGAGGGGTGGCAGAATTATACCAACATTGCAGACTTCACACAAATTTCAACTTTCTGTCAAGATATATTGGATACATAAACTCGAATGCAATATATGAGGGCTGGACAAGGGTTAGTTTTGGAGATAGAGAGGTGGAGACATGCTCTCGATATCAGATGTAAGCGTTCTGATACTAAAGGCAATGGAAAGCTTCCTGCACATGAAACAACCACACTGACAATGTCAGTCTGAGGAACCACAGGGTTAGAAATTCAATTCAATTCAGGAAATTGATCATATATGCACAGTGTGTGCCCGAACTTTAGGTTTAATTAATATAGTAAGTTCAATGTGTGGACACATTTATGGTTCGTGCAAAAGCTTCGGGGTAAATTGTCCGAGCAAGAAAAAAAGAATGGCTGTTTAACTTTCCCTCTGTCCACTATGATTTAACATTGCCGTAAGTTCGTTCTGGTGAATATATTTGTTTCTCTTCGATGAAAAATTCTAAAACTTTGGTATGTTTTGTGAAATGAATATCGTCACCAAATATGTAAGAAACAGCTACCAGAAATATTTATTTTTATATTTACGGAGTTTCCGTAATTGTCAATGTTAACTTAATGGGAGCTTAATTGCCCCCAGTATGGAGGGGAGAAAAGCTGCCTGTGACGAGGCGTGTACTTTCCGAATCATATGATTTGGAATAGAATTTGATAGCAAAATTGACGGAAATGTTGTCCTTCATTTAAGGCGACATGAAATTTAAAACTAACGGGTTCATTTCATATTGTACTTATGAAATAAAATAATGTCATCAAGGTATTATTAATTACTATAAATGAATATATTGTAGGTGATTCGACATCTGTGTGTGAAAAAACAATGTACACTGCATCTCATACCTCGGGTAGGTTAGTACAACATGAGGCTGAGCTGTGGATATGAAATCTCCAAAGCTTCAACATTTGGTGCCCCAGGGGTGGGTTCATCCTTCCGTGGGTAGTGCATAGGTTGAACAAGTGTAGCATCATGTGAGCTCCCGGAATATATAAAATTGAGGGGGTCGGGCAGGGCTTAGTTCAGGAGACATAGGGTGAGGCAGAGAAGCTGTGGACAGGGAAAAGTTCAAACTTAACAACTTTTTCGGACAGGGACAGGGACATCCACAGACATCATTTAGGTCCCTAAACATGCTAAATTGGGCTGGAGCTGAAACAACGGGCTCGATAAAAATCACAATGCCAAAACTTTTGAGTAAAGTTTCAGAGTCAGTGACAAGCCACTTTTTCCACATTAATCCTCACACCAGGGGTTTTTTTTGGGGGGGGGGGGGAGATCGGGAAAACCCCCCTTTCAAAAATATTATAAATTTTTCTCATATAAATGTCCTTTTCAAACTGAAGCGAACCCCCTATTTGCCCCTTTTCCCATACAGCGAACCCCCCGATGTGCCCTTTTGGAGTGAAGGCGAACCACCCCTCAGTAAACAGGTTAGGACCAACCGTCACAGTTCGGTATATCAATATCTGATATTACCACGATCGGTTGAACTTTTAATGATAAATTGATAGTGGGAATATGACACTAATATCTATTCACATCTCTGAAAAAAACATTGGCGAGTTTACACTCAGGGTTTTGCATAGATTAATTTATTTCGAAAAAACCTCAAACGCGCAAGTTTTGGTACTTTCCC
>JAVTVY010030080.1:0-12465 GCA_036873755.1 Hanleya hanleyi | reverse complement strand
GGATTGTAAGGACATTGGTGCTGTTAGTGCTGGCATAATCATGTGGCACAGGGTAAAGTCAGCTAAATATATCTAAATCAAGGCTACATCAACCATTCAGGTAATAAGACCTGTAATTGTTGACTTATTGCATAATGCACTTTACATAAGTGGACTAGTAGTCTAGACTTTGTGTCAACAAAGTAAACACTTCATTTCCAAAATCAGTGTTATTTCTCTCTCCATTACTGACATAGCCCTGGGCTTACAGATTTCTGAGGATGCATTCTGGCCAATTTTCAATGAATAAAATCACAAATTATCACTCAGTTAATGCACAATTTTTTGTTTTATGTGGAGGTTCCCAGAATTTATTTGAAACTCGAGATGTGAAATTGCACATACCATTGCATTTTGACAGCATAGTTACAAATGTTGATAATTATTTTTTGAACTGAAAAAGTAGAAAGATTTTTGAAGTGGAACTTCTACATACCTGCTACATGTATATGGCACATCCCAGCTGGGAAATTTTTTACAAGTATATCTAATTGAAGTAATCCATTGGAACCACTGATGATTTTCCAATAATAGAGAAGAAAATCAACTCCGAGTAGACAAATTTCATTCTGTATAGTTCGCTTGGATGGATTTGCATGGATCTTTCTCAAATTTGGTACACAGGTTTCCCCATGAAGGCAGCCTTGGGGTCTA
Organism: Hanleya hanleyi; assembly: GCA_036873755.1. Lineage (NCBI taxonomy): Eukaryota > Metazoa > Mollusca > Polyplacophora > Lepidopleurida > Hanleyidae > Hanleya > Hanleya hanleyi. The sequence goes on along the minus strand of JAVTVY010030080.1, from coordinate 11,772 downwards.
GTTGTGCAAGATACCGTTTTTGATCCGATTTGAAAATCCAATATGGCCACCAGGCAGCCATCTTGGATTTCTCCATGAAACCTTGTTATCGTGATTTCTCAGGAACTACTGCATGGATCTTTCTCAAATTTGGTACACAGGTTCCCTTTCGGGTCTAGTTGTGCAAGATACCTTTTCTGGTCCGATTCGAAAATCCAATATGACCACCAGGCAGCCATCTTGGATTTCCCCATGAAACTTTATCGTCATTTCTCAGGAAGTACTTCATGGATCTTTCTCAAATTTCGTACACAGGTTCCCCTTGGGGTCTAGTTGTGCAAGATACCTTTTTTGGTCCGATTCGAAAATCCAATATGGCCACCAGGCAGTCATCTTGGATTTCCCCATGAAACCTTTTTATCGCGATTTCTCAGGAAGTACTGCATGGATCTTTCTCAAATTTGGTACACAGGTTCCCCTTGGGATCTAGTTGTGCAGGTTACCTTTTCTGGTTCGATTCCAAAATTCAGTATGGCCACCAGGCAGCCATCTTGGATTTCCCCATGAAACCTTGTTATCGCGGTTTCTCAGGAACTACTCCATGGATCTTTCTCAAGTTTGGTACACAGGTTCCCCTTGGGGTCTAGTTGTGCAAGATACCTTTTAGGTCCGATTCGAAAATCCAATATGGCCACCTGGCAGCCATCTTGGATTTCTCCATGAAACCTTGTTATCGTGATTTCTCAGGAACTACTGCATGGATCTTTCTCAAATTTGGTACACAGGTTCCCTTTCGGGTCTAGTTGTGCAAGATACCTTTTCTGGCCCGATTCGAAAATCCAATATGGCCACCAGGCAGCCATCTTGGATTTCCCCATGAGCCCTGTTGCTCCAGCGATTTCTCGGAATTTACTGCATGGGTCTTTCTCAAATTTAATTTTCAGGTTCCCCTTGGGGTCCACAGTTTGTGCAAGATACCTTTTCTGGTCCGATTCAAAGAAAATCCAATATGGCCACCAGGCAGCTCCAGGCGGATTTCCCCATGAGCTTTATGCGTGATTTCTCAGGGAAGTACTGCATGATCCTTTTTCAAATTTAATTTTAGGTTCCCCTTAGGGTCTAGTTGTGCAAGATACCTTTTCTGGTCCGATTCGAAATTCAATATGGCCACCAGGCAGCCATCTTAGTTGCCACACATGCGAAGGCTTAACATTTATCAGGTTTCACTCAGGAACTACTCCATGGATCTTTCTCAAGTTTGGTACACAGGTTCCCCTTCGGGTCTAGTTGTGCAAGATACCTTTTTAGGTCCGATTCGAAAATCCAATATGGCCACCAGGCAGCCATCTTGGATTTCTCCATGAAACCTTGTTATCGTGATTTCTCAGGAACTACTGCATGGATCTTTCTCAAATTTGGTACACAGGTTCCCTTTCGGGTCTAGTTGTGCAAGATACCTTTTCTGGTCCTATTCGAAAATCCAATATGGCCACCAGGCAGCCATCTTGGATTTCCCCATGAAACCCTGTTATCGCGATTTCTCAGGAACTACTGCATGGGTCTTTCTCAAATTTGGTACACAGGTTCCCCTTGGGGTCTAGTTGTGCAAGATACCTTTTCGGTCCGAATCGAAAATCCAATATGACCACAAGGCAGCCATCTTGGATTTCCCCACGAAACCTTGTTATCGCGATTTCTCAGGAACTACTGCATGGATCTTTCTCACATTTGGTACACAGGTTCCCCTTGGGGTTTAGTTGTGCAAGATACCTTTTTTGGTCCGATTCGAAAATCCAATATGGCCACAAGGCGGCCATCTTGAATTTCCCCTTGAAACATTGTTATCGTGAATTCTCAGGAAATATTTCATGGATATTTCTGAAATTTGATACACAGGTCCCACATGGGGCCTAGTAGTGCAAGATACCTTTTTTGGTCGAATTCGAAAATCCAAGTTACGCTTCAAATTAATACAGTATTCTCGAGTTGTGACATTGCATCACAAGAGTCGGCAGATGAAACGGTGGGGCATATTCTATATATTGACTATAGAGAATATCCATACCTTCACCCTCCATATCAAGGAGTTCAAATAATTCGGAATTAAAATGTATTTCTTCAAATTTTAAATCAGTTTTCTTCAGTCCATGCAGTGGCAAGTGAACTGCTCCACCCTTTCGTCTGCCGGCGGGTCGGCTACATGAAGGGACGTCACTCTTGTGACTCAATGTCACAACTCGACAACTGTAGACTACTGCATGTTTCGATCCAAAGGAGATAATCAGGATTCAGGCACTTTCGAAGTTTCAACATTACTGCGCGGATCGGATCCCTTCAGTATTAAGTATTGTACCATCTTACTATTTTCGAGCATGGTATCTTTAAAGAGATATCTCTAACTAGCCCAGTAAACAGAACAGAATTAGCATTCGTTCCTAATTATAAAATCTTAAGTATGTTTCATAGCTCATGCCAAAGTGTCAAAGAGATTGGTCACGTGCAAAAAAATAAATAAAAAAATACTACAAAACAAAGGCGAAGGATCCTCCGTACATTCACTTTCAGACTAACTTTGCTCAATTCTCTTGTATTATAACAACCGACATAAGTACAGTTTCTAGAAATCTTGAAACTCCTGAAACTTAGATTATATCTTTTTCAGTCTCCCTTTTCCGATCTTTTTCGCTCAGATTCGAAATTCTGTAAACCAAATTACAAATCAATCGTTTGTTCTTAGTAACAATGGACAAAAATATCCTCTAGTCATTAGCTTACAATTATCGGACAATGGTGGGCGCCAAGATCCTTCAGGATCTCTCGTATTTTTATTCGATTTTTTAATGTCGGTGGGTCCATGAAATGCAAAATAAAGTTGGTGTTGCCTCACACTGGGTTTCGCCCATTGGTGAAGAAATCCCTTCTCCAAGGCACTTCTACCAAGGATGATTCGTGATTGCTCATCCTCCAGGAGTATGTGCCCCATCCTCTGTCTCATCCTAAAAAAATGTTACCACCCATAATAAGGGGTATTCCCAAATTGGGGAGATCTAAAGCCCTGTGAGTACCAAATTATGTGTTACAAAATTATCTGGGGAAATGCTCTTTGCCCGTGTTTCTCACGAGCTTTCATAAACTCTATCATTTTGTGGCATATGCTTGAATGTAACCAGTTATATCTGCATTATTTTTTGGTACAGCTACCAGAGTTGGAAACCTATTTATCTTGTTGTATACTAGAAGCTTATCAAAAATTAGTCTTCTTTACTCATATTTTACAGAGTTATGCCCCTTTTTGCATGTAACAATCTCTGATTATGTGATTTTGTTTGTCTGTATTTCTGTTCAACTGGGTTTAGTACAGCTACCAAACTTTGGAAACTTACATATATATTTATGACTTAGAAAATCAGTTAGATTTACTCATTTTTCCTAGGTCACAAGGTCAATTTATGTCAACTTTATCACAAGGTGATTCTCCTGACCATATCACAAGAGTCACAAATTGATTCTCATGACCATTACCATATCTCAAGAGTCACTAATTGATTTTCTCGACCATATCTCAAGAATTGATAAGGTCGGGGCTCACTATACTTGTACCAGACACACGCATGGTCAAAGGCTTTGACTAAAATTGGCTTTGGGGTATTGTCAACATTTACCTGTACGTATGTCTGTCTGTCTGTTTCCTCGCAGGGCTTTAGATTACCCTAATTTGGGCAAATCCTGTATTTGACGCAGTAGATTTTTTTTAGGCAGGAAATTGCTCCCAATTGAGTGAAAATATTCAAATTCCCCGAATTCTTGCAAAATATGTAGGGTTTTAATCAAATACGACACTTATTCATGTGGAAACTCCATGAGCATAACTGGACATTGATTCTCAATGCAAGAAAAATATCAATATACATGTATTGCTTTATAATTTGGGCAAATTGGCTCACATATGCATGTGGTCATGTAAAATTAAAAACCGTTGACATTGACCAGCATTTTCCTGGGTGACCCAGCTGCCAAGGTTGACCTACTTGTCATCAGTTGCATTTTTACCACCTTATCTCAAGATTGATAAGGCGAAAACTCATTGAACTTACACCAGACACACATCTGGTCATGGGCTACTGCTAAAAACAGCAGACACACATCTGGACATGGGCTACTGCTAAAATTGGCTTTGGGGTATTGTCTTCACATATGTATCTTTGTCTATCTGTTTTCTTGTTACGTATTGCCGTATCCCCAGAATGACTATGCCAAGGAGTCTCAACTGTTTTGGTTGATGAACATTATCGTCAACTGCCACCAATCATGCCAATTGCTCATTTTAAAAACAAAACACTGTTTCGATCAGAGCTGAAACGAATAGTCGAATACATTCGTAGTATGTTAAAATTTCGAATAGTGAAATGAAATTTGAATATTCGAGATGACCCCTTTACATTGTGACATGCACATGCTCTCCAGGGCACTGTCAAAATGGCTAGCAATATTCTTGCGTTAATTTTCAATGACCCCATACACTAATGAATTTTCATAACTAATGCTGCACAACACTGAAATTGGTTGAAAGTTACAGCATCATCACCTATCTTGAATTCTTGATGACGCTACTGAAATTCTTAGATGACCTTGGACAGCGTGACCTCATTCTGATTCCGATTCTCCACGTGGTTCAAGGTAGAAAACGAAAGTTGAGAGTTTCTTATTTATGGCTTACTTCACTCTCTCGTCAATGAAATTGAAAATTCCATCACATAATATTCACAATAAGGCTGTCAAAAGAATCCTCATACCTATAATCGTTACAGATACATGTACGAGCCGTAGCCTATGGTAAGATTCTAGCATTTGTAATATTCCGGGGTTTTTTTTTCATATGCTGCACAAGGCAATGTTGTTGCTTACAACTGGCGATCATTTTTGCCGATTAATTTCTCAAGAACAATGGCTGGGTTGACCATAGTTACCCTTCATTGGTATGTCATTTACTTGTGGTAATTAAATCAAATAACACAGGAAGCTATAATCATGTTTATCTGCCAATGTCAGTCGACGGATTGACTACGGCATTGCCTGGTGTTCCAGGCTTGCAAACGAATGTTCGATTACTATTCAAATAGTATTGCCGATGCTTCGAATGCCAAAATTCACCATTCATTTCAGCTCTAGTTTCGATACACCCAAGGCTGAAGGGTTCTCGGTGCTTTATTCATGTTACATTATATATGTTGTATTCAAGGTCAAGGTCACGTTGGTTTGTTTCTGTAATCAACTGTAAATTTTGAGTTTTTCAATCAGATAGCTGTTATTATATCTGTTGACGAGTTTCAAGGGATACATTTAGTTCATTTTGTATTCCCAATGGATAGGAATGCTTATTTGTCTATACATGTGTGTATGTATGGTAATCTCTCTAATAATTCAAACAGAAATAACTTAGCTTCCCACCTGTTATTGAGAGGAATTGTCTTTGAAACTGGCCATTATCTCCAGTTAAAACAATGGATTATGTGGCAAACTCTTTGCTGAATAAAAGTTTCCATAAATTTTTAACATATTATCTGAGGTTTTTGCTTTAAAATCACAATTTTCCGTGCGAATTATTAGAGAGGGTACGGTACCGGGTGACTTCAGGTAAAGGAAAGGCAACCAAACCCCTTAATGTCTATTTATAAAACATACATTACTACAGAATCAGAATATTAGTAAGCCGATCATGGCGCGTTAGCTGGGGGCTGACAATTAAACATGTCAAAAGCATAAAACAATCAAATACAATCAGGCACCCCCACCCCCCACCCCATGATGATAATTAATTAGCGATAACATTGATTTCATTAATTAGTTCGACTCCAACTTCACATTGATGGACAATCCCTCAAAGATGTACTGGTCGCCGGGCGATAAAGTTACATGTGTACAATAATTGTTCAGTCCATTCCATGGCTATGGTTTGATTGATTGATTGTTTATTCATCATTCAAATAAATAATATGTACATAGAATAGAATAGAGATAGAATGACGGGAATAAAACCTCAGGGGGCTTGTTATATCCCAAGAATATTTGTAATAACAGTAGTACTGATTTGGCATGAAGTGTTGACTTACGAGCATAATCATAAACATGTATGTACAGTGGTCAATTACTAGTCAGAGAATAATTATATAAGTCAGATATATCTGTTTTACATGTACATAAAAGAGGTTGTCTCATAGTATATACTGCGATCACTATATTTGAGCATTGGAATATTCAAAATACCTTTTATACATAATTGTGAATACACCATCAGATAGTCTTTGGTTTTGATTGATAATAGTCAGATTCAGGATGGAGAAAATATGCGTTTCAGATGAGATTTAAACAATGAGAATGATAGACAAGACTTCAGTTCAATTGGTAAACAATTTCAAATTTGTGTTGCCTTTGACTTGGTTGAATAAAATGATAAATTTGAGAGAATCCGTGCTGTATAAAGATTGAAGTTGGCTTGTCTAGTTGGATAGCAATGGACTTGGGAGAGCTTTGTGAAATAGTTTGAGAACTTGGCCGGGATAAAAATAGCATTGTTGAGACATTTGTGCGTAAATAGCAGAATAAGATAGTCATTGATTTTAGAGAGCAGTAGGATGTTTAATTGTTCAAGTAATGGGTTGGTGTGGGCAACTTTATTACTGAAAGTTATTATACGGATAAGTCTTTTCTGAAGAATCACAAGAGGTTTTAGATGAGTTGGGAATGTGTTTCCCCACACCAAGTAACAATAGGAAACGTAAGAGTAGAATAAAGCATAATATAGCATTATCAAGTTCGTATATTATTAATTACACCGATATTTCTAGCCATTTTGGATGAAATTTCATCAATGTGAGTTTGCCAGTTTAGTTTATCATTAAAATAAACTCCAAGAAATTTGAAAGTACGATTGACTCAATTTCCAGACCAAAGATTGATAAATTCGGTATATTAGTATGGGGAGACCTATTCGGTTTGAAGAGTAAATATTTGGTCTTTTTTACATTTAGTGAGAGTTTGTTGCAGGAAAACCAGTTATGTAAGTTTTCGAGTTCCAGGGACAAGTCTAGTGGGATCGGTGTCTGAAAGGGTGGCACTTGTATCATCTGCGAAAAGATTTATGTTCAAGATTGATGAGGCTTTATTTATATCATTAATGTATATTAAGAATAGTATCGGGCCAAGTATTGATCCTTGGGGAACTCGCGTGCAAATTGGATTAAGAGACGATATGATACCATTATATGATACACACTGTGAGCTAGAAGATAGATAGCTGCGAAACCAGTCGTTTGCCATACTACGGAAACTGTAGTAATTGAGTTTATACAGTAGGATTTCGTGATTAACTGTATCAAAGGCTTTGGAGAGGTCAAGAAATATGGATATGCTGATGGTAATAAATTTAGAGACTGCAAGGCAGACATCTGAGTTGGCAGAGCTCAATAGCCAAATAAACTGATTTGGCAGACTTAGTGACAGGAGATTGCAACAGACCTTATTTGCCACATCTAAGAGATCTCGTCTGATATCGCTGTACATAGAATATATCATCAGCATATGAAATTCGTCTTCAGTTTGATCTGGACAGAAAGTACGCATTCTATTTCAGATTGGTGTTTTGTTGTAATGACCTTGTTCAATTAGTAATTTGTGGGAACTAATCCTAAATTTGCATAGCTCTTGTCGATAATTTTCATTTTTAATGCTAAGATAAGTCTCTCTGAAAAATGTTCTTAAAAAGTTAAGATCTAAGTTTAGTACCCTCAAATTGTTTATGAAACACTGTCGCATCTAAGAGCATGACTCGGGGGGACTTTACTGATACATTAAGTGTTTAAACAGAGCTAACAACATGTACATATTGTGTTGCAGCATGAACTCGTGGAGCTGGTCAAGTTTCTGGAGAATGAGGGAAGGGCCCTCACCACTGTCGCCCCAGAGATGGCACGATTCATATATACGGAAGCTCACAACATACTGAAAATGATGACTCATTTAGACAATCAGGCTGACCAACTGATGTGTTCCTTGTGTTTCAGACTTGCCATTATCCATTTACAGATGGGGCAGGTGAGTTCAGCAAGCCTGTTCAAAGTTTTCACATCGAATGCTTTCATAAAACTCAGCATATTAGGTCATCCATAAAAATAGTTGTGTTTCAGGTAAACCCTACCTACATGTACTCAAAATAATTGATCAGTTTTGGAGTAGATTTTGTTTTAGTTTATTTTATTTTTATTTTTTTGCTCAGAATTTCCATTAACTTTTTGTATAACTCTTTCCAGTCTTCAAGAATTACCTTTCCTGCATTGTTACATGAATGCATAATACAGTAGATATAAGTATATCCAGCTAAATACATGGCTAAATCTAGTACAGAAACATTCAGATCTTTTTTTTTGAAAGCTCGTTGTTGCATACGATATATACTGAAAAAGCAAAAAAAGAAAAAAAAATTAAAAATCCCTACCGGCCACAGTACCTTCACACATTTTGATGGAAATCGTGACCTGAAACACACAAATTACTATGAATGGCCTCATTAGCTAGTTTCAGTGATCATCATGAGACACCTGAAATGTTGCTGAACAAATTGTTCCGAGAACAAGCAAATTTTCAGATACTGGGAACAAAGAAAGCTAGGAGGTTTATGAATACTGAGAGCAAATTTGGGCCGAATATTGGAACAGATACAGAAGATGAATACTGGCGATAGATACAGGAGACTTGATGAATACATGTTATAGATATGGGAGACTTGATGAATACTGGCAATTAATAGATACAGGAGACTTGATGAGTACTGACAATAGATGCAGGAAACTTGATGAATACTGGCAATAGATACAGGAGACCTGATGAATACTGGCAATAGATGCAAGAGACTTGAAGAATAGTGGCAATAGATAACAGGAGACTTGATGAATACTGGGAATAGATACAGGATACTTGATGAATACTGGCAATAGATACAGGAGACTCTTAGAATAGTGGCAACAGATACAGGAGACTTGATGAATACTGGACATAGATACAAGACACTTGTTGAATACTGACAGTCGATACAGGAGACTTGATGAATACTGATAATAGATGCAGGAGACTTGATGAATACTGACAATAGATACAGGAGACTTGATGAATACTGACAGTCAATACAGGAGACTTGATGAATACTGATAATAGATGCAGGCGACTTGATGAATACTGGCAATAGATACAGGAGACTTGATGAGTACTGACAATAGACGCAGGAGACTTGATAAATACTGGCAATATATACAGGAGACTTGAAGAATACTGACAAATGGATGCAGGAGACTTGATGAGTGCTGACAATATATACAGGAGACTTGACTACTGACAATAGATACAGGAGACTTGATGAATACTGGCAATCGGTACAGGAGACTTGATGAATACTGGCAATAGATACAGGAGACTTAATGAATACTGACAATAGATACAGGAGACTTGATGAATACTGACAATAGATACAGGAGACTTAATGAATACTGACAATAGATACAGGAGACTTGATGAATACTGGCAATAGATACAGGAGACTTGATGAATACTGGCAATCGATACAGGAGACTTAATGAATACTGACAATAGATACAGGAGACTTGATGAATACTGACAATAGATACAGGAGACTTGATGAATACTGGCAATAGATACATGAGACTTGATGAATACTGACAATAGATACAGAAGATTTAATGAATACTGACAATAGATACAGAAGACTTGATGAATACTGGCAATAGATACAGGAGACTTGATGAAAACTGGCAATAGATACAGGAGACTTGATGAATACTGACAATAGATACAGAAGACTTGACGAATACTGGCAATAGATACAGGAGACTTGATGAATACTGACAATAGATACAGGAAACTTGATGAATACTGACAATAGATACAGGAGACTTGATGAATACTGACAATAGATACAGGAAACTTGATGAATATTGAAAATAAATACAGAAAACCTGATGAATACTGACAATAGATGCAGGAGACTTGATGAGTACTGACAATATATTAGACTTGATGAATACTGACAATAGATACAGGAGACTTGATGAATACTGACAATAGATACAGGAGACTTGATGAATACTGGCAATCGATACAATAGATACAGTAAACTTGATGAATACTGACAATAGATACAGGAAACTTGATGAATACTGACAATAGATACTGGAGACTTGATCAATACTGGCAGTAGATGCAGAAAACTTGATGAATACTGACAATAGAAAAAGGAGACTCGATGAATACTGACAATAGATACAGGAGACTTGATGAATACTGACAATAGATACAGGAGACTTGATGAATACTGGCTGTAGATGCAGAAAACTTGATGAATACTGGCAATAGATACAGGAGACTTGATTAATACTGATAATAGATACAGGAGACTTGATTAATACTGGCAATATATACAGGTGACTTGGTGAATACTGGCAGTAGATGCAGGAGACTTGACGAATAATGGCAATGTAGATACAGGAGACTTGATAAATACTGGCAACAGATACAGGAGACTTAACGAATACTGGCAGTCATTACAGAAGACTTGATGAATACTGGCAATAGATAAAGGAGACTTGATGAATACTGACAATAGTTACAGGAGACTTGATGAATACTGACAATAGACACAGGATACTCGATGAATACTGGCAATTGATTCAGGAGACTTGATGAATAATGGCAATACAGGAGACTTGATGAATACTGGCAATAGATACAGGAGACTTGATGAATACTAACAGTTGATACAGGAGACTTGATGAATACTGGCAATCGGTACAGGAGAATTGATGAATACTGGCAATAGATACAGGAGACTTGATGGACACTGGAAATTGATACAGAAGACTTGATGAATACTGGCAATAGATACAGGAGACGTGATGAATACTGACAATAGATACAGGAAACTTGATGAATACTGACAATAGATACAGGAAACTTGATGAATACTGAAAATAAATACAGAAAACCTGATGAATACTGACAAGAGACGCAGGAGACTTGAGTACTGACAATATATTAGACTTGATGAATACTAACAATAGATACAGGAGACTTGATGAATACTGACAATAGATACAGGAGACTTGATGAATACTGGCAATAGATACAGGAGACCTGATGAATACTGGCAATAGATGCAAGAGACTTGAAGAATAGTGGCAATAGATAACAGGAGACTTGATGAATACTGGGAATAGATACAGGATACTTGATGAATACTGACAATAGATACAGGAGACTTGATGAATACTGACAATTGATACAGGAGACTTGATGAATACTGACAATAGATACAGGAGACTTGATGAATACTGGCAATAGATACAGGAGACTTGATGAATACTGGCAATAGATACAGGAGACTTGATGAATACTAACAATTGATACAGGAGACTTGATGAATACTGGCAATCGGTACAGGAGACTTGATGAATACTGGCAATAGATACAGGAGACTTGATGGACACTGCAAATTGATACAGAAGACATGATGAATACTGCCAATAGATACAGGAGACTTGATGGATACTGTCAATAAAGACAGGAGACTTGATTAATACTGATAATAGATACAGGAGACTTGATTAATACTGGCAATATATACAGGTGACTTGGTGAATACTGGCAGTAGATGCAGGATACTCGATGAATAATGGCAATGTAGATACAGGAGACTTGATAAATACTGGCAATAGATAATGGAGACTTGAT
>JAVTVY010030079.1:0-132910 GCA_036873755.1 Hanleya hanleyi | reverse complement strand
TTTTCAACTCTCTTATACAAACACAGAGAAAAAGTAACATTCCCATTCTTCATTCAAATTGATGAAAAGTCACATGATGACAAAATGTAACACTTTGTAGCCAATGCCATCAAGATTGTTTCCAGATATATGCCATTTTTGCTTCACTTCCGGTGATCGAATTATTAGGGGAATTACCGTAGTTACCAAAAATTGAGTTTATCATTCACTATAAGATCTGATATATGTTACATTCTCAGACGCACAAGGCTATTAAAACAAGGTTATTAAACAACCTTGAAATTTGGACCAATGTAATTCTAAATAAACAGGCGTACATGTATATTGAAGCCTTTGGGCTCTTGTTGATTAGTGTGATCACACCACACTGCTAATCACACTCCTAAAACTGATGTAGGCTAGTGGGAAAAGCACTCCTTGAACAATTTCTCTGCATATTAAAGCCTTCATAAGTGTGATTTACACCTTTAGTCATGTTAGTATCATATTTGGATAGTGATTCATAGCCCTCCTGATGATTTAAAAAAAAAACGATCTAATAGTGGTTTCCCGTATTGTATTGAAACCTTAGGGGCCATTTCTGATTGCAAAATTTTTAATAATGTGTATATTTGTCACTAGAGTGCTTAGTCATGTTGGTGTCACAGAGATTTTTGAAGGAATACGGTTCAAATTGAATACATTAAGAATGGCTGGCAGTCAAAGCTATTGGTTTTCGATATGCGCAGCTTTGTATTTAAGTGTTATGATTGTATAGTTTCAAATGAAATTGAAATGTTCTATAAAGCTTTCATGTTGACATAATGTCTATGCTATTAGTACTGGGAGACATGAACTATTAGTGTTGTCATTTACATTTTACTTTATAGGTGAGAAGGGAAGAATTGTTTTTGGAATTTTTAAGGGACAGCAAATTGGGATTTGTCTCAAGAGGAAGGAACGGGACCTTTTTCGGTTGAGAGTTGACGAGATGATGAGGGCGAAATTCACCCCTCATATGTTGTACATTAATTACAACATTGAATTTCGCCCTCTAGTCAAGGATGACTTAAAACCGTTGCTCGACGTTTTCATAGTTGGTAAGATGAGTAGTAAATTTAACATTGAGTGTCTATAGTATGATATTGAAAGGTGTTCTCTTATACTAATGTACACAGCAAATTTATATGTATGTTATACATGGATACATCTTTACATGTCGTGTTTAATGGTTATCTTTCTAATATACATGTACACCATAACTTCTTTATGTTGTATGTTAAATATGAAAACACCCAAAGTAGATATTTTACTTACTATTGTACTTAAAAAATACAGTTGTAAATTGACACAGACCTGTGATTATATTCGAAAGCTGCAGTACATGTGTTGGCACGACAGTGCTTCATTCAAATAACTGTAGTGATAGTAAAATAATGGAACAGATGATTATATGTAAACTATGGCTACAGTTCATTGTTTGTGACGTTGTTTGATGCAACAGTGGAAAAAAAAATGCATTTCGGATTATTATGCTCTATTATTTGGGACAAATTAATTCAAGTCATTAGTAGCAATTCTCTTCCACAAAGGACAAAGTTGGTCATTATGGGAAGAAAATTGGAAGTGGTAAGGCCCTACCATGCAGGATTGACGGAAGGAATTCTTGAATGGAGACTGGGGGAATACTATTATAGTACTTTAGGCAAGAATGCAGGAGCCAGCTTGGAAGCTGTATCCACTCCCCAAAAATTAGAACTGTATATAGAAAACTGTCACAGATGTAGACCGCAAACAAGCGACGGACAGACAGACTGACAGAAACCGCCATGACATAATACGTCCGCCTTTTGGCATGCATATAAAAAATATGTCCATACCGAGGGTAATACTCACTGTACCGCAAAAATTAGTGAATTATTAAAAATAACATTTATTTTGTGTGGGTAGATACATTAGGCGGACATGATGTGTCAACTACCAAAATGTAGGTCCACGTCAAAGATCAAGGTCAATGTAACCCAAAATCATGAAATTGTTGAAAATCAATTTTTTTTTCAGTCCATCAGCAAATTTTAGGGAGCCGTTTTGTCATATACCAAAATTTAGATCAAGATCAATAGTCAATGTCACTGTGATGACAGAATCAAGTTTAAATGTCAGTGTGACGTAAAAATCAAGAAATCTTAAAAAATTACAAATTTTTTATACGCCCGCCAAAATGTCGACGCATTATGTGATGGCGGTTTTCGTCCGTCTGTTAGTGTGTGTGTCTGTGAATCCCTCATTTCCGGTCTATATCTGGGACAGTTTTCTATCTACAGTTCTAATTTTTGTTGAGTGGATACAATAAGGGGAGACGACGCGTCGCGTACCAAAATGAATGTCCATGTCAGAGGTCAAAGTCACTCGCCTAAAAAAAGCAAATCGCTGAAGTGTTCGCGTCCAGTCTATATGTGTGAACGTTTTCTATCCACAGTTGCAATGATGTCGCGTACCAAAATTGAGGTCGAAGTCATAGGTCAAAGGTCACTGTTGCCTAAAATCAGGAAATAAAAGACTGTCTTCAAAGATATCGCTTACAAGTTCCTCAACACAATTCGAGGTTCCCCTCCTTATCTCCAGGCGATAAATAAAGACTTATTCGCAGTGATTCGACAGCTTGGACCGGCCACATTCTTTGCGAGTTTTTCAGCGGCAGAAACTCGTTGGGTCCATCTACTGAAAATTCTCGCCAAGGTTGTCGATGATCAGGACCTAACTAATGACCAAATAGAAGACCTGACATGGCAGGAGAGATGTAGACTAATCCAAAGTGATCCTGTCACGGTCACCAGACAGTTCCACCATCAAGTTCAATCTCTCTTCACCTTTTTACAGAGTGACTTCGCCCCAGTAAGTGAACTTGTGGACTTCTTTTGGAGACTAGAGTTCCAGCAGAGAGGGAGTGCCCACATACACTCCCTGTTCTGGATAAAGGACAGTCCAAAACCAGACACTGATAGCCATGAGCACATCGTCGAGTACATAGACTCAATGCTGACATTAAAGCGGAAGGGGGCATACAATTGAGCAATCTCTGATTGCTTCCTTGCTGCGTTTTAGTTTATCATTCAATGTAAGATGTGATATTTGTTATATTCTCATAAGCAAAAAATTTCTGTCGATCGCTAGATCAATTTTAATCGAGGCTATTAAAACAGCCTTGAAATTTGAATCAATGTAATTCCAGATATACAGGTGTATATTGAAGCCCCTTGGGCTCTTGTTGACTTTGGCAACCATTTTGCCTGCTTTCCAATTGTGTTGTCTCCCTTCCCTAAGTTAAGAGATGGACTTCCTTTAAAACCCTTCAAATTGACAATTTTGAAAAAGTTAAATACTGTTTATATGAATTTTTCATGAATATGCTTCAAAACTAGGGCTATTCCATATGGTTTCTTGTTATATAAATCAAATTAAGCATATGTCAGTCCATTTAAAGGTGAAATGCAAAGGTTTTCATATTTCCCTATTTATATTCTTCGCGGGTTAGTTAATGATGGAAATATCAGCCCAAATACTCTGTTTGGTTTTATTTGAAGTATTTTGTCTCCTTTTAACTTTGAAAAGTGCTTCAAAATTGGAATCTCAAGTCCGGCCGATTTCAGAAATGAAATCCGCATTGCTTATCTGCCCTTGTTTGACATTCGTTTGTGACGTCACATCAGACCATCTGGCCGGGCATCAATACTTGTAACGTTCAGTCTCCGGGCGGCTGGTCTGACGTGATGTCACAATGAAGGGAATATAAGCGATGACGTTTTGCAAATCTGTATTCAGCTGTGCTAGGGGTACCGATTATTAAAAAGATTCTGGTAAACAAGATAATTCAAATTAAACCAAGTAAAGTAGATAGACTGGTGTTTCTATCATTATTCAACCTATATAAAATGTGAAAAGGAGAATCTAAAAACCTTCGCATTTCACCTTTAAACGTTGCCTACAGGTACAAATTGCACACCAACGTATATATATATTTTTTTCTTCTTTTCTTTCAACACACCTTATTCAAAAATTAATGACTTTGATTTACCATCAGCGAACACCCTTAAGTATAATTAGAGCTATTCTTGTCATCTAAAGCATGCTAGGTATGGGGCATTCGCTTGCCCTAAGTGCTGTGACAGAAAAAATACATCACATGACAGAACAGCAGTTGTTTTCCCACAACATTGAATATAATTTCACTCCCACCACCCATTTTACTGAATATAATATGTAATTTAATATGTGTAACCAACAATTCAGCAATCACCCTTGTAATTATGTAACTCTTTCACCCCACAACCCATACATAAATATATAGAGTGGATTCTGTCCCCCCCATGTACTTTTCCCCTGGAACAGCCCTAATTGTGTTTCAATGATAACTTTTGAAAAACTTAATAGATGCTAACCAAATTTCGTATGTGGTGCTTACATCACCCCAAAATCTTACTTGGGATTGTTTTTTACACCAATCCATCTGCAGGTGGTATCAACTGGTGATGAAGTTAACAGTTACTTTTCTTAATAATCACTTTGATAACCTAACTCAATGTATTAATTTCCAATTTCGTACATATGCTTGCCTGAATTCAATCTCTTGCTCAGCATTCTTTTTTACATCAATCCATCTGTAGATGGCAGCACCTGTTAGATGACCTAAAATTTCAGATAATAATTCTTGAAGACTTGAACAAATTCTGAAATTTTGTATTTGTTTTCAGATCTCCTTTGAGAGTTGTTTTTGAGACTAATTTGCTTGAAGCAGACTTGTGACATAACCTGTGAACCATGCTATAATTTTGTCTCCTGAGTTACTTTTATAAACCTGAACACACTGTTTCTAAATTTTGTGATGAAATAATAATTGTCCAAATTTTTTACAGTTTTTATTTAGCAAAGGTGTATATATTTTATATAGAGAGTTTGTTAAAGTTCGTGTAAATGAATGTTATTCAAACTAAACTATTAGTTTAATCTCTTAATTGAACATTCTTCTATTTTCAGATGCTTTCTTCACAGAAAGACCAAATGATGTTTTGTGGCTGAAACATTGGATCCCTGAATTTAATATAAACTTGATGTCAGAAGTCATCTTTCAAATCCTGAAAAGTGGTAAATTTTCATCTTTTTATACTGTACATATCAGCCACATAATGATGTTCATGGTGGTATATTTGTTATGTGCATATATGGCACACAAAACAAACATCCTTCATGAACTTCATACCTGTTTATTAACGCAAGAACAAAAGTTTACATCACTTTTTCCTTCATGAGAAACATTTGCAGGAAAACTACTATTTTCATGTGTTGACCATTGTCAATTTCAGTGTGGGATATGTGAGCTCTCAGCTATTGTTTCAACTTCAAGGTTAACTACGGTAATTCCCCTAATAATTCAATCACAGGAAGTTCACTTTTCAACTCTCTTATACAAACACAGAGAAAAAGTAACATTCCCATTCTTCATTCAAATTGATGAAAAGTCACATGATGACAAAATGTGACACTTTGTAGCCAATGCCATCAAGATTGTTTCCAGATATATGCCATTTTTGCTTCACTTCCGGTGATCGAATTATTAGGGGAATTACCGTAGTTACCAAAAATTGAGTTTATCATTCACTATAAGATCTGATATATGTTACATTCTCAGACGCACAAGGCTATTAAAACAAGGTTATTAAACAACCTTGAAATTTGGACCAATGTAATTCTAAATAAACAGGCGTACATGTATATTGAAGCCTTTGGGCTCTTGTTGATTAGTGTGATCACACCACACTGCTAATCACACTCCTAAAACTGATGTAGGCTAGTGGGAAAAGCACTCCTTGAACAATTTCTCTGCATATTAAAGCCTTCATAAGTGTGATTTACACCTTTAGTCATGTTAGTATCATATTTGGATAGTGATTCATAGCCCTCCTGATGATTTAAAAAAAAACGATCTAATAGTGGTTTCCCGTATTGTATTGAAACCTTAGGGGTCATTTCTGATTGCAAAATTTTTAATAATGTGTATATTTGTCACTAGAGTGCTTAGTCATGTTGGTGTCACAGAGATTTTTGAAGGAATACGGTTCAAATTGAATACATTAAGAATGGCTGGCAGTCAAAGCTATTGGTTTTCGATATGCGCAGCTTTGTATTTAAGTGTTATGATTGTATAGTTTCAAATGAAATTGAAATGTTCTATAAAGCTTTCATGTTGACATAATGCCTATGCTATTAGTACTGGGAGACATGAACTATTAGTGTTGTCATTTACATTTTACTTTATAGGTGAGAAGGGAAGAATTGTGTTTGGAATTTTTAAGGGACAGCAAATTGGGATTTGTCTCAAGAGGAAGGAACGGGACCTTTTTCGGTTGAGAGTTGACGAGATGATGAGGGCGAAATTCACCCCTCATATGTTGTACATTAATTACAACATTGAATTTCGCCCTCTAGTCAAGGATGACTTAAAACCGTTGCTCGACGTTTTCATAGTTGGTAAGATGAGTAGTAAATTTAACATTGAGTGTCTATAGTATGATATTGAAAGGTGTTCTCTTATACTAATGTACACAGCAAATTTATATGTATGTTATACATGGATACATCTTTACATGTCGTGTTTAATGGTTATCTTTCTAATATACATGTACACCATAATTTCTTTATGTTGTATGTTAAATATGAAAACACCCAAAGTAGATATTTTACTTACTATTGTACTTAAAAAATACAGTTGTAAATTGACACAGACCTGTGATTATATTCGAAAGCTGCAGTACATGTGTTGGCACGACAGTGCTTCATTCAAATAACTGTAGTGATAGTAAAATAATGGAACAGATGATTATATGTAAACTATGGCTACAGTTCATTGTTTGTGACGTTGTTTGATGCAACAGTGGAAAAAAATGCATTTGGGATTATTATGCTCTATTATTTGGGACAAATTAATTCAATAGTCATTAGTAGCAATTCTCTTCCACAAAGGACAAAGTTGGTCATTATGGGAAGAAAATTGGAAGTGGTAAGGCCCTACCATGCAGGATTGACGGAAGGAATTCTTGAATGGAGACTGGGGGAATACTATTATAGTACTTTAGGCAAGAATGCAGGAGCCAGCTTGGAAGCTGTATCCACTCCCCAAAAATTAGAACTGTATATAGAAAACTGTCACAGATGTAGACCGCAAACAAGCGACGGACAGACAGACTGACAGAAACCGCCATGACATAATACGTCCGCCTTTTGGCATGCATATAAAAAATATGTCCATACCGAGGGTAATAGTCACTGTACCGCAAAAATTAGTGAATTATTAAAAATAACATTTATTTTGTGTGGGTAGATACATTAGGCGGACATGATGTGTCAACTACCAAAATGTAGGTCCACGTCAAAGATCAAGGTCAATGTAACCCAAAATCATGAAATTGTTGAAAATCAATTTTTTTTCAGTCCATCAGCAAATTGTAGGGAGCCGTTTTGTCATATACCAAAATTTAGATCAAGATCAATAGTCAATGTCACTGTGATGACAGAATCAAGGTTAAATGTCAGTGTGACGTAAAAATCAAGAAATCTTAAAAAATTACAAATTTTTTATACGCCCGCCAAAATGTGGACGTATTATGTGATGGCGGTTTTCGTCCGTCTGTTAGTGTGTGTGTCTGTGAATCCCTCATTTCCGGTCTATATCTGGGACAGTTTTCTATCTACAGTTCTAATTTTTGTTGAGTGGATACAATAAGGGGAGACGACGCGTCGCGTACCAAAATGAATGTCCATGTCAGAGGTCAAAGTCACTCGCCTAAATAAAGCAAATCGCCCAAGTGTTCGTGTCCAGTCTATATGTGTGAACGTTTTCTATCCACAGTTGCAATGATGTCGCGTACCAAAATTGAGGTCGAAGTCATAGGTCAAAGGTCACTGTTGCCTAAAATCAGGAAATAAAAGACTATGTCTTCAAAGATATCGCTTACAAGTTCCTCAACACAATTCGAGGTTCCCCTCCTTATCTCCAGGCGATAAATAAAGACTTATTCGCAGTGATTCGACAGCTTGGACCGGCCACATTCTTTGCGAGTTTTTCAGCGGCAGAAACTCGATGGGTCCATCTACTGAAAATTCTCGCCAAGGTTGTCGATGATCAGGACCTAACTAATGACCAAATAGAAGACCTGACATGGCAGGAGAGATGTAGACTAATCCAAAGTGATCCTGTCACGGTCACCAGACAGTTCCACCATCAAGTTCAATCTCTCTTCACCTTTTTACAGAGTGACTTCGCCCCAGTAGGTGAACTTGTGGACTTCTTTTGGAGACTAGAGTTCCAGCAGAGAGGGAGTGCCCACATACACTCCCTGTTCTGGATAAAGGACAGTCCAAAACCAGACACTGATAGCCATGAGCACATCGTCGAGTATATAGACTCAATGCTGACATTAAAGCGGAAGGGGGCATACAATTGAGCAATCTCTGATTGCTTCCTTGCTGCGTTTTAGTTTATCATTCAATGTAAGATGTGATATTTGTTATATTCTCATAAGCAAAAAATTTCTGTCGATCGCTAGATCAATTTTAATCGAGGCTATTAAAACAGCCTTGAAATTTGAATCAATGTAATTCCAGATATACAGGTGTATATTGAAGCCCCTTGGGCTCTTGTTGACTTTGGCAACCATTTTGCCTGCTTTCCAATTGTGTTGTCTCCCTTCCCTAAGTTAAGAGATGGACTTCCTTTAAAACCCTTCAAATTGACAATTTTGAAAAAGTTAAATACTGTTTATATGAATTTTTCATGAATATGCTTCAAAACTAGGGCTATTCCATATGGTTTCTTGTTATATAAATCAAATTAAGCATATGTCAGTCCACTTAAAGGTGAAATGCAAAGGTTTTCATATTTCCCTATTTATATTCTTCGCGGGTTAGTTAATGATGGAAATATCAGCCCAAATACTCTGTTTGGTTTAATTTGAAGTATTTTGTCTCCTTTTAACTTTGAAAAGTGCTTCAAAATTGGAATCTCAAGTCCGGCCGATTTCAGAAATGAAATCCGCATTGCTTATCTGCCCTTGTTTGACATTCGTTTGTGACGTCACATCAGACCATCTGGCCGGGCATCAATACTTGTAACGTTCAGTCTCCGGGCGGCTGGTCTGACGTGATGTAAGGATTGACTGTGATTTTTTTTACGTTCATTGGGGTATGAACTTAAAAACCGCTGTGCAAACTGTATGATTCCGCGTAGCGGATCATACAAAGTTTGCACAGCGGTTTTTAAGTTCATACCCCAATGAACGTAAAAAAAATCACAGTCAATCCTTATAATTAAATTAATCAAGCAAAACTAATTCAATAAGAGAAGAAATTGAACGTGAAACGAACGAATTCTTCGGTTTAATTCTTGTAACGGGAAAACCCCTGCGCGTATAAATACAGTCAACAAAGTTCGTAACTCCTAGTAACGTCTCAGTGCACGCGCACGTCACTCGGTCGGCCTAGCGCGGTTCAAACAGTTTTCAGTTTGACAGTTTGTTGCACATTGTGTATGGAGAGAAACTTCGCAGTCAGGGATAATTAGGCCTATTTAGGTCAGGAAAACTGAAACACACAAAAAAATCTGCGAAGGAAGAATGAGATATGAAACCATGCAGAAGAGGAGAAATTGTTCGACTTGAGTTGGCCTTGCTGGGAATATTCCATTCAGAGCCGATGATCAGACTGGGCGATGCATTTTCTTGCTGTTTTACCGCGCCCCGGGTAGGCATACGGAGGACGATTTCACTGATCAATGTGTTGTTCTGAGCTGAGGAACATTCCCTGTCGCAGTTTATGACGGAACTTTATCCCTTTCGGTGTCCGTTTATATCAATAACGTGACGAAACTCTGCATCCTTCATCGCCTGTACCCGTCGCACGTGGACGGGAAATCGAGGGAGTGCATGTGCTGTGTTGTGTTGTGTTCTAGCGGACGCATAGTTTTGTGTGATATCAGAGACAGAAAAGTAACGCGAAAATTCTTTCACAGACTTCGAAGTGTACCAGTTCTCATTGCAGCCTTTGTGAATAGAGATTGAACGATGATGCTGCCCTCGTAGGCTACCCAACAGGTTTTGTGGAATCACCATTCTGTAACCACCCCCCCCCCCCCTTGACTGGAGGGATTTTATCGGCATCTGCCGTATGGTACGGTACTTGTTACATACATCCGCTTATCGTGGCAGTCAAGACGGTATAATTTGTTAAATTTTGTGTTTGGTTTCGTGAGAGAGGACGATATGTTCTCGTTTCCATCAGTGCAAAATCCCCCCTCTCCCCTACCACAACTGCAAAAAAGCCGGTGAATGAAATTTCACTCCACGGGAACGGTAACGAATGAATGGATTACCAAACTCTGTATCTCAAGAGAACCAGACCTCAGGTAGGATGTGGGTTTCAGGAGTTCACCGGGTGTAATAATTTCTTTATAAGGATTTGTGGTGAAAGTGGGTAAGCGAAAACCTAATGTCAAAATCTCGTTCAAGGTCACGGAGATGTCGACTTATTGCTGATCTGATTTCCAGGACCGACAGACATTATCTCGACTCTTTTCTCTTAGAAATTCTTGTAATTTTACAAACAGTTTTCTCAATGCAAATAAATATTTAAATTCACTCTTTCCAGTTGGTTTTAGAGTTTTCTGTTGACATTATTTGAGCAACATTATGCACTAAAATCTGAATCGATTTACACTACGTCCAGTGATCCAGAGCTATTTATAGCAACGAAAAAGTAGTGCAGTTGTGGGCGTGGCATATCATATTTTTAGATTCATTGAAGTATGAACCGAAAAATTGAGTACTAATCAGCCAATCAAATCGCAGGATTTACGAACAATACGGAATTTAATTATTATAAGTTGAGACAAAAACAAAAAACAAAAAAAACTTTAAAATCCAAAATTTGGGAAGAAATTTTTTATAAAAACATGTATGTGCATTGGATAGTCTGTCTTTTGTGGTACATGTGCAGTGGTTTAATTTAGTTAAGTTGACAAAGTTTAGTGCTGACAGTCCCCTCATTTGGTTTGTTTATGGATAGTCATTGTTTCCTAGCTGTGAACCTAATTTTGTACATCTATACATTTCCAAGGGAAAGTTTATATAGGCAGGGAGGACATGCTGTCCAGATAAAAATCCTTGTGAATATTTGGGCATATGTTGTTGTTACTTGTTTGGGATTTGTTTTGATGAAGAAATTCCTGAAGCCCAGCTTGCAGTCCTGCTGAGCCTTGGTCTAGCAGAATGTTGGAATGAAAGGTCACAGAACAGGTCATTGTTGGTCAACCCAAACTGGTGTCCAGTGATGTCCCCTGCCTTTATAAGTGACACAGGAGCGGTACTGAGGTCAGAGTTCACCTTGTTCATACCCCCCCATTGGTCAGGAGAGGTTCATAAGTGGCCCTTCACCTAGTGTGTCAGAGATGTAGCCAAGCAGTATGGTTCCTGTAAATGAATGGTTGAAAGGTGACTAGAAGCCTCCAAGAACAGCATGTCATGGTTTGGTTTTGATTAAAGCCAGGAAGGAAAGAGGCTATTCCAATCTGGAGCTGCTTTAGAAAGGCTATGGAGCATGTGACAGCATCCTGAGTTAGAGCATAGTAGTCTCCATGGTTAGAGCAAGGAACTCATGTTGCTGCTGCTCTATCTCTCTCTCTCCCCGTCAGGCCTCTCAGTACTTCTACATTACACTTGTAAGCAAACTGTGGACCAACAAAAAGAACAAGTATTACAAGTGGTAAAGGGCATCAGTCATGTGGTCTTGTGTAATTGCAATGTATGGACTTGAACTACAGTACATGTTCTAACCATTTAATCACCTTATAATGAACCCCAGATTTTGCTATGAATTTGATAGGTCACACTAAGAAATCTGATATCCTCTTAAATGTAAGATAAACTGCATAGATAAGGTTTAATATTGCATTATTTTGTCAAAGGATGTACATGTGATGTTTACATGGGAAAAATTCCTTTGTCTGCTGATTTTTTTTTTCAATCCAAAACCTACAAAGCCATATTTTTCTTTAGGAATATATACTAAAATATCAGACTAGAAAAAATTGCAATGGTCAGCTAATAAAATGAAATGATTCATCAAGATGTGCTCCCTTGCCTACACGTATTTTGGTATGTTTCAGGCATTTGTAAAGAAGATTTTCTCTTGCCACAAAAATTTGACACTGAACCATAATCAAACTTGATCCTTTCAAATGATCAAAGTTTCTAATATCTTGTGTGAAACTATAATTTTGGGTTAAAATCTTCTCTATAAATGCCTCAAAAATACCAAAGTAAACCAGGGAGCACATTTTGTTGAACCCTAAATTTTTATGCAACAGTCACTGACCATCATCTTATTTTGCAGGCTGATATTTCAGCATGTATTCTTCAAGAAAAATATATTTCTGCAGGTTTTGGAATAAAATATATATATATATCGGCTTTATCACCACCACCCACAAAGAAGCATTTCACATATAAAAATCACACATTCTTTCAGTTCTAATAATTTTCACAATGCACTTCCTCGAATTGAATCATATTAGAGAATACGATACATATAAACCAAATTCTATAATTTTTAAGTTTACATTGTAGAAACAGCTTTTGGAGGTCTGGTAAAAACTAAGATTTTTAGGATGTTTATTTTAGACCTCATCAGCAACTGACCATAAAGTGAAGGAAATTTCTACTTTACTATCCAGTATATACTGTTGCCAATTTGACTGTCTGGCCACCTGTTGTTGGGCCATCAAAGCCAGAGCCTCTAATTACAGAGGCAAGGTTACAGGGATAGACTACCTGACTGATCCAAGTAGTGGGCTATAACTATCTGACAGCTATTCCATAGGGGCAATATTTCACATCTCCTAAGCAGGCAATTTAAATTCCTTCTCAAGTGGAAAAGCTTGATTATGGGTTAGACTTAGCTGAAATCTGTAATCAGTTCCTCCAACTACATGTACAGTTCCAAAGACTTTAACACACTCTTCTGATTCTGCTGCAGACTGTAAATGAGAGAACAGATCTTGAAGAACTCGCCTTGAGTGTTATCAATTTTATAAAATGTTTGATATCACCTCATTATATGCTCATTCGGTGGAAAAAGGAATTATATAGATGAAGTGTGAATGGTGAATTGGAGTGTTTCATTTCGTTATCAATTGATATGAGATAGGAGGCTGGTACATGTATGCCAACCTCAACTGATAATGCCAATAGTATTTGTTGTTAACTTGTGTTAAACATTTTGGTCCAGATTAACAGAAGAGATTGCTTCATTTCATATTTTCTGCTAGATCTCATGTGACCAGCATGTAAACATTTCATTCCTGCTAAATTAAGATCTCGTGACTTGGCCACATAACATATTGCAAAACATCAGCACCCTGTCATTTCACCAGGCTTCCCCCATATCAACCCAATACTTATTCTATTCTAGGCATAATTGCACCCTTTGCAAACATTGTGCACTGGTTTTCTGAGCATTTTATCCTGCAATGTAACAAAGACCATCTCTCATCATATGTGGACTGATATTAACTGATAGAAGACAAATCGGTAAATGGCTGCAAAATAATATACTTTACATTGAATAAGCTTAATAATTCCAGGATCAGCTGACTTGAGAGTATCAATTATTATATAAGGAAACATTAGCCATTTTAAATTTATTGCATATCAAAAGCTGTTATTATACCAAGTGGTTTATGACTGGCTCCAAAGAGACTGGCAGATAGCGGCTTTATAATGATAAGTCAGTGCAGCATTTCACCTGCAGTATGTATTCACTCCTGGGTACATTTTTAAGGGTGAGTGATCTCCCTTGATACAAGTGAAGTGAACTGAAGTTTTCATACACTTTTCTAGTGTTTTCATATTTGGGGATTTTGTATAAAACATGTTTGCAAGATAAATGTTTTTAGACTATACTCTACATGTATCAAGGGCAGATTAGAAAATTTTAGTAAGAGCAAATGTAGTGGCATTGTACTGAGCTACTTCACAGTTACTGTATATCTTCTGTCGTTCTTGAAAGTGTGAAAATAATAATGTATCATTTGCATGATGTTGAACTATGTTGTCAACTTCTTGGTCTAATAACCATCACCCCCAGATTTTTTACGATGAGATTGAATTAAATTATCGAATTATTAAAGGGATGTAGCAACTACCAATCACACAATTGTCCCAATTGTGTCACTCATTAGCAGTTGTCAGGTCACCAGCTAATGTCGGTATTGCGTCATTAGCAGGTCAGTCAACCTCTATTGTCGCAAATGTGACACTGCTGAAGTCGACCACTAATGACACAATTACGACAATTGTGTCATTAGTGGTTGCTATTGCAAGTAGGCCCATATAAAAGATTTAGTCATACATCATGTGTGATATATTTTTGCTTCAAATAATTACTGGTTCCCAGTTGTGACAATAAGCGTCAACATGCTCGCTACCATTTTTTTGGTGACCTGCTATTGTCACAACTTGACATTAGCTTGCGACCTGAAAACTGCTATAACTGACACAATTGTCGTAATTGTGTCATTAGTAGTTGTTACTGAGGGATCACCGTATATACATGTATGAATATCCCTCCTGACCCTCTGAGCAATGAGGTCACACCTGTACTAATAACTTGTATCATATGATAGATGAAGGGTGTCCAAAGCTATTCAAAGGTAATTAGGGTCGGGAAGGGGGTACATGAAGGCCTCATGCTGAGGCTTCATGTTAAACTGTCATTGGATACTTTAGCAAGAACCCATGCCACATGAACCAATCAGCCATGAGAGGTTATCAGCCAATGAGATACCCTGTTCAAATGTGCTGGGTCAGGCAGTTGCTGATAATGGATGAATTATTGTGGGGAAATATGATGTTTAGGTCACATTGGACTGAACTCTACAAGGAGAACTTAAACTTGGGAAGGGTGGGGTGGAGGAAAACCAGACCAGATATCTAATTCTAAATGGCAGATTTGAAGTCTCACTGACATGATTTGGCGGAGAAATATAAAAATCTGGGATAGAGGCTTATTAATGATATCATGGGAGTTGTAAGATTGACTCTTAAGATAATTAACAATTTTTTGGCAGTTTGTGTCAGTAGTTTAATTTGTTTGTTTGTAACATGATAAGCATTTCCCCCATTTAAATATATATTTGTTGATCCAAACCTGGGCTCTGGAAGTGTTGTAAGAGAATGAATCATTTGTTACTCTTCAGCATTTCATATCTGCAGACAGATTTATCAACTTAGGCTTGACACTAGCCAATCCTGGATAAAAGTTATTGAGTTTGGCAGTTCCAGATAATCTTATTATGAAAGTTTTGGGTAAACTGGTTCATTTTAGACAGTTCTCGTTTTATCTTCGTCTCTAATGATATAGTTTAGGCGTTCAGCCTGACAAGAGTGGGATGTTGATCATATATCTTTATTATATCCCCTCGCCTGGAATGAGATGGAAATCTCGCTCCTTTCATATGTGTGCATCAGTCATTTCACACTCTTCTATTTGCACTATACCAAAATAATTTGTTATAACATTATGGAATTTTTATTCAGACTCTTATTTTTTATTCAAAAATTTTTATTCAAAATTTAGTTATTGGAGATTTCTGGTCATTAAACGATTCAGTATATTTACATGAACGTGCAATTACAAATACACACACATTCGTGTACATTTGAGCTGTAATTTATATTTTATGATTCATTCGTTATACTGACGGTATCATAATTAAGTGACCTGATTACATTAATTAACACTGATATAGATTGGACCAAATCATTTTCATAAACTGTTATGATATTCCAGTGTCTATGCTGGCATGGCAGGATGACATGTGCAAATATATGTATTTAGATTGTTTTAGGGCCAAGTGTCACTCCAGCTGTCTCTGTGGAGTGCTCTTAAGTAATACTGTCTTGTCCTCGACATCTCGTCTCTTTACTCTCCTTTGTTTTACGGGTCATTCATGCTGCCTGCGTCTCATCAATCATCCTATTTGAAAGTGTTCATGTTCACTTTGTCTTGCCAGTTGAACTTCTGTACTCGTTTGACATCTTGGCACGAAAAAGAATTGATATTTCTGACTGGACTTTTCTGTCTGATTGGGACATATTTCATCATCCACTCCTCACTCATCATCTATATAGTCCTCCCTCATCGTTTTTACACATGTACCTTTACATGTGTGTGCTCAGGCTCCAGATTAAATTTAGGACTCTACAGGTATGCAGAAACTATGCAGAAAGGGTTAATTTAGTTTAATCACTTTGTCTGGGATCAAAAAATTAGTTGTTTTTCATGAAGTAATGACTTTGGCAGGACTACTTCAGTTAAGGGAGTAGATCACATTGCCAATGGAGATTTTTGGAATATTTCAAAACCCCCTGAATTTCTCATCATTAGTGCCCTGACACCTTAAAATAGGATAAAAGTAAACAAAAGGTTTATATCTAGCACAACAGAACCATTTATTATCACTATTACCAGTCGCTCCAATGTGAAATGTTTGAAACAAAATATGGGCCGGACAGATTCATAGGTTGTACAGCACAGAATATTAGGTGGGCAATAGATGATGTTTCCAGTACCGTACCCCCAAATTCTACCCCCACCCCCTCTAGGGCAGAAAAGGCTGAATTTTCCCATTGACCTCACATTTTCATTTCATATTTCATAAGAAATGTATAAATTCTATCTCATATAGTAAATTGAAAAAAATATCTCATTTTGGGAATGAAGTCTAATGAACTTGAAGCAAAAACAAAACCGGCTCATTTCTATAATTTATATATAGGATACATTTATTATACAAATGATGTAATGTATCTACAGCTAGCACCACCCCCTGTTTTTATTTGTCACTCACTCATGTTGTTGTTTGTTTTAAACATACATGTATATGCATTACCCAGTGATTCAATATGGAAAAGACATGATGTCATTCTATTTCCATTGGGAGTTAGTTTGTGTAGGAACTGCAAAAATTTTACTGTTAGAGGGAACGAGATCAGAAACACTTGTAGTTTGCATTATAGCACACCTGGGAGATACATTAACAGGTTCAGTTTACCTTAGGTGAGTTAACGAGGTGCTAACAAATTAAATCTCTGAATGGAAGAGTAATTAAGTGTGAAAAGATGAGTTAGTCAGACAGCCAGGTTGAATTGTTAGTATGATTTCAAACAGAGACATTATTATTAGGCCGTTTAGTTCCACTTCACTTAATTGTTCGCTGTTTTCTTTCTTCATTCAGTGGCAGATCTAGTTCTTGCGCTGCATAATATTTTGTAATTGAAGGGAGAGATTCATTTGTATGCTGATGAGGCTTGTAGATTGGATCCTTTTTTTAGGTCATTCTAACTTCTATTTTGGATAATGAAATTCTCTGATTGCCCCCTTCAGGCCAGTTTATTTGAAATATATCAAGATGAACTACTTTTAACAACCTTTAATTATCTGCAACAGGATTTTTTAATTATAAATTAAAAACAAATTCTTGAATAAACATATACATTTGCACCACTTAGAATGTACATACATGTACACTACATAAAAATATATGTTTTTCTAAAATTTCCTAAAGACCTTCAGAAGATATGCCATTGGTTTCCACTGTGTATGCAGATTTAGAATTTCAAAACTATTAGAACAATTGCTGCTGTCTGTACTTTTTTGTACAAGTTCGGTTAGTTGTCAATTTAGATACTTGTAAATCTCGGTTTTGCCCTGTGAATGATGTTCATGGTGATTTTGTATCTGAAGAATGTGTGAAAGTTTGTCAGTTACTTGCCGAAGGGCGGTGGTTCTCTCCGGGTACTCCGGCTTCCTCCACCAATCAAACTGACTGTCACCATATGAGTGAAACAAACTTGAGTGTGACATTAAGGATGTCCGCTGATGGTTTTTGACTTTGGCAGCCATTTTGCCTGTTTTTCTATTGGGTTATCTCCCTTCCCTAGGTTAAGAGATGGGCATTTCCTTTAAAAGCCTTCTAGTCGAGAATTTTGCCCAGCAACATCCATCCAATTTGCTAAATTTTGATAGACATTGTGATTATCTGCAAACAGTTAGAATATAAGAAAAAGTTAAATACTATTTATATGAATTTTTCATGAATATGCTTCAAAACTAGGGCTATTCCCTATGCTTTCTGTGTTATCAAATTGAGCATGGGTCGGTCCACTTAACGTTGCCTACAGCTAAAAAATGCACACCAACCTATATTTTTTTCTTTGTTTTTCCTCATATTACACAATTATGAATGCAACAATACACATTATTCAAAAAGTTAATTACTTTGATTTACCACCAGCGGACATCCTTAAGCCAAATTCCCTTCCTCCTTGTATCTGAAGATCTACATGTAGCAGGGATATTTTTTTATTTCTGAAAGAAAATTGCAATGCTAAATGTATAGTATCCTTGTGTACATGTAGGTACGTTCATTCAAAGAGCGTTTCATTGTTGAGTTACTCTTCAGTTACAAATGTCGTCTTGGAGAGAATTTGCTTCTTCCTAGGTAGTGTACTGATATTCACATATAACGTGTACGTTCCATATGCGTGAAAGTCGATGTTAGTTGACTGTTTTGTTGTACATGAAAACAGCGACCTGGAACGAAGCTGCCATATTTCCAAAATACCGTGAACTCGGGATGAGATAGGGTACCAAGCGGTGAATATAAGTACACTACTAGTACACAAGTGTTAGACTGCTATTATGCAGCAAACAGACCTAGGGTAACTTTATCTCATCTGGTTGCGCTGTATGGAAGGGGTCTCTCTCTGGTTATAGGCTGGGTATAATAGCCTCATCATAATGTCACTCCATGAGAGAATAGGGCGAAAAAATGAAGATAGATGGAGAAATGGGTTGTCGGTGTCATCCCCTGACTGTGGAATAGCTTCTCCGTTCTTGTATACCAACATGTAGCTCCGATCATTTTACATTTGAATCGCCATATGGGCATATCGAGGGGCATATTAACTGCTAATAGTTGGCCGCTTTCTTTGCCAGTTCTGCAGAGGCATTTGTTAGGGCTGGCACATGTTTGCATGTGGTAAACTCATCACGAGCAGGTTGTGAGGAGGCTTAACAATCCGTTTATTTTCCTTGAAAGCCCTCTGTTTATTTGCAACTGTTAGCTGTCCCTGGTACTGCAATACATTTGTTACCAGCTAGCTACCCATGTAGAACATTGGGACCCTTGAAGGATAGGGCCGGAGATCTGGATATTTTTACAGTTTGATGGCTGATTAATTATCTCAGCTCATTAGCACTTCTTACTTAATTGCTCAGCTGTCTCCGAGCTGTCTGTCTAGTATGTACAGACTCACTTCACAGAGACTTTCTTATGAGGTTCATTCTCCAAATTTGCTTTAAAGAGTAATGTATTCCATTAAAGTATTTTCCTACGAAGTACAATGTAGGCTACCATCTGCCAATTGTCCTGTAGTCAGCGAGACCATCTGAATCCTTTCGTCAGCAAAATAAGGAGAACCGTTGACATTGGAATCTTGATTTTTTGCATGAAGGTGCATTAGGGGACTGTTACCAGCAAGTTCTGAGCTGACCTACTTTTGATGAAAATTTCTGGTGATTTTTGATGAAAATAACTGGTGATTCTGACTTGGGGCGTGCCCATCATAATATAGGCAGGATTTCAACTTGGGGCGGGGGAATTTCCAAGAATTCAGTGGGCGTCGTCGGAGTCCTAATGCCTAACCTACTTCGTAGGTCCTGTGACTTTAGTCACACTGTCATGTGTAATAAGAGTATAATTAAAATGTATAACATACAGTGGGTTACAGTGGAGTGTCGAAGAAATTGCAACCTCCTGCATGGGAAGAATAATGTAGTCCATACATCGAGGTTATGGTAGAGCCAGAATGACAGTCAGCGATATCAAAGTGTACAATGTACGATTCTGTACATCACTGCATGGTTTCAATTATGTGGCACAAATGTGCTGGATTTGTGCCATGTTTTTTTTTCTTCATTTATTAAGTTAATTCAGCATACTAGTTTCACAATTATGCATAACGAGAAAGTTTTTTATCACTTCCTAGACAGTCTGTTTCTACCATAGGTCATGTGAGACAGCTATTTGTCACTTCATATTGAGAGTTCCAATGTTTTCATCAGCTCAAAACCTGCTTTTATCTTTCATGCATACAGTTTGATGTGGTCTTCTGACCTATCATGAACAGACTCTTTGATTGGGGCACCTGTATCCAACATATTGGTACAATTTACAAATTTGCATATGAGATTGAGACAAATCTTATTTACTCAATATCTTAGAAACACGTCAGGGTTAGATGCAGGATTTTCGCCAAAGTCCTTGTTTGAAAATAGCCTTGTCGTTATTTGAAAAAACTAATTTTGCACAATGGCTAATATCACTCAAATGGTGTTGAACATGCCAAAACATTGTCAGTTTGTGTTCTTTGAGTGTTTCACACAAACTACTGTGCCTTTTGCCCCTGATATTCACTTTAATCTATGAGTTTTCTAAAATAAAGTCATTTGATTTTGTGGAAAAATGGTCATTTGATTTTATAGTTGTGTCCTTTTTAAGGACGCTGTGAGACCCTGTATCTAACTCTGCACGTTCATGTATATCCAGTAGTGACTTAATTGCATTCGGCACATCACAAAAATTGACAGGAAAGTCTCATAAGACATTTGATTAAGGATTTTTCTACAGTAATTGCATGGTTTGTGATGTAATTTTGTTGTTAGACATGTAATTTAGAGAGAGATTTATATTGTTCAGTGCTATATAGCTGATCTTTGCTATACGACACAAGTAGTTGGGAAGGGAAAGTTTTCATTATGGTTTATATGAATGAATGTTAAGCGACGTTTAACTGTCGCTATTGTCTTCAATTCTTTTCACCCAATTGTTAAACAACCTGTGCTTTCTTCCTGCACCGGGACAAGAGCTGGCAGTCTAAAAAATACTGTGCAAATAACCACAACATGCCTCAGCATGTTCGGGTATCAAAATATGACCATGTCAAACCATTAACAAAATGGCGGCATATAGACCAGGTGGGAAAATGCCCTTTCATTGGCCAATGATTTGTGTTTCAATAGAATAGGATGTCCTGTAGCACACTGTATTTTTTAAGTTAGGCAGTCAGCCGTAACTCTTCACACAGGGTATATGTGTAGGCTATGGTCCTAAGATTGGCCTCTTTATTCAATGTGTCAGGATTTAATAGTCGTCATAGTTCGGTTTCGGTTTATCATTGGGCCGCGTGGAGACCTGGATACAATAGAGAACATCAGATGTTATGTACTGGGTCTAATTTATGGAGTGAGAATATAGTCTGGGTATTGTTGTGCGGTAAATGTAACAAGTATAAGTGACTGGGTGCGTACAGTTTGTATGATAGAATGGTGGTGGGTCAAGCGAAAATGAGATCTCGGTGTGTATTAATAATTCACCTGTACAATACAGTGGGACCTGTGAATACAGACACCTGGGTAAACCGACCAACCTCTAAATACCCACATTATACGTGGTCCCAATACTTAAATATAAAGCAGTTGGAGCCTTTGTGAACCATCTTCGTTCACCAAGCCGATTTCTATGCTCACACTCTGAACTTGAATTGGTCAGATGGACTGCCATTATTGTTCAAAAGCATTATCTTTCCGAAAACGTGCTCTAAGATGGTGTCCGCGATTGCCTGGCATTGTCATTGCGTCAGCTTGCAGACGAGGCATGTGCTGTGCTTGATTGGTTCGTAAGATGAAATTGACATTTGTGATTTTGAACAATAATGGCACCCGGTCTGACCAAGGCAAGTTCGAAGTGGGAATGCACAAAGAACCCTGTCAAAAACTACACAAAAATCTGGTCTCGAGCTTGATTGGTATACACAAGTTTTGCTGTATTCTCAACTCCCATGTACAAACTTGTCACTGCTTACTTGAGACAATAACGTGACATTGATAGGATCCTGTGATCACAGTAAAAAGCAGAAAAGCAGTTAATTAACCAAAATATTAAGTTAATAATGTACATGTATTTGCAATAAAGTTGGTTATCTGTGGGGCAAATTTGGAGTTAATGAGCAAATGTTACTCATCCAAGATCTAAAAATGGAGAAAGAAATCAGAAGGAATTAAAAGTGCCATAGAACATATTAAATTTTATGATGTACATTTATGACCGAGATATGTAAGAAAAAGTGTTGAAAAAAATCCTACGATTCAGTAGAGCGAGTTCCTTTAACAATTTTTTTCTTATCTCATGATATGTGTATTAATTAAATCTATTATCAATTCCTCAATCTTCTACCTGTTAAAAAAATTGTTTTCATTTACCCTCGAACAACAACTTAAAAATGGAGCAAATGTGCAATGTTCTAAATGTGTCTAGAGATACATTCATGAATAAGTATTTTCCTGAAACACCAGATATTGCTGCAGGGCTGGAAATAAATGGCAACCTGGTCATTCAGGTTGCTAGTAGGTCTAGCACATCAAAAAACCCGGCATCCTGCTTTTAGGTCGCCATTTACATGACAGCGTCAACTGTAACAAGTTATCAATAATCACCTCAAATTCATTACTAAGCTACAGAGATAACTCTCTCATGTAACATGCCCAATGCTTTATTTTGAGCCCTGTTTTTGGGCGAGGCATCAGAGTGTACAATAAGATTCTAACAATTTGATTACTTCAAAAGATGAGTGGATTCCAAAAAATGTTAAAACTAAATTCAGCTCTGACTGTTTAAAACTGGGTTATTGTAAAAGATGTTGACAAGAGAAAATTTCCTTCATTTTAAAAATTTTGATTTTATTGAATTGAAAGGTGAATTATTAGCAGTATTCATATGCCTCCTGGAAAGTCCTTTAAATTCCTGGAATTTAATTGCTAACCTGGAAAGTCATGGAAAATGCTTAAAGATGAAGTTCAACTATTGGAAACTCCTGGAAGAACTACATGAACACTTTCATCTTCTGAGAGAACCAGTGATCTGATTCCACACGTTACTGTGCCAAAATTCGTTATTTTGGAATTTTTGCCTGCTGTAGATGTATGAACCGTGTATTAGGGACTGTACTGTACCACTTCATTAATATTCAGTCACAGACTCACTGTATTACAGAGGAATGGCGTTGATCAAAGGGGGATTTGTGCTTTTGAGAATGACTTCATGTATTCAGAATGCAGGATTTGGGATTTCAAGACAATTTGGTTTTCTTCCTGCATAGCATTGATGATAGGATGGTTGGTTCTTGCACTTACATAAACTCGCGTACAGTACTCCTTCTGCGCTGCTGTATTCAGTGATGAAATTAATCTTAACAAACATTTCACAACACTCCCGATTCAGAACTCCTCCCGTTAAAGAAATTTCATTTGACATCATTATAATGGTTGTATATGTGAAGTGACATTTCATGTAGGTGAATGTGGGCTGGTTCTATAAGAGTACAGAATCAGTGTCTGAGGACTACCCTTTCATGTAGTCAAATTTGTGTGGGCTAGCTTTGTGAATAGTTGATACCTATTTGTTAGATTTTCACTTGGATGATTTTTCCTGGCACGATCTACTCAATCCGTATGTTTAGTTATGAAATGAAATATGGCTTCGGATGAATACTTCAAATTGCAAACTGGATGAACAGAACTGTGTCCATCTTCATAACAATATCTTAAGTACTATTTCAGCTGCACCCGCTGCGCGTTTTTGAAAGAATAACTTTGATGACAAAATATGTTGCGAAAGTTCTTGTTCAAAGAAAACATTACCTTATTTTTTTTTTTTTTTAGAAAAAAAATAGCTTGAGAATTATTCTGTGCGGTATTGAACTAAAGGAAGTACTGTTGTTCCTTTCTCATATTTTTTGTCCATGGATGCTTGAAATTGAATGGATCAACTTGACAAATAATATACAAGGATTGTATATGTATTTATTTGAACCCGTAAAAAGTTAAAGCATCGTAATGGATATTGAAATTAAAATTACTGAAAAATCTTCTCTGTTTCATTTTCAGATCTGGTGCCTTCATTCCTGAAGGAGCCACTGTCGACTGTTGTGCAAGAGCATGGAAGTGTTCCATTAAACTGTGAAGTGACACCCTCTACTGCCACTGTAGAGTGGACATTCAAGGGGCATTACTTGTCCTCGGACAGGGTGGCTGGTTATATTGTTGATAAAAACTCGCTGCAGATTCGTTCGTTTAGAAAGGACAGACATCAAGGCTTGTATTATTGTGTTGCCGTAACGTCTGCTGGGAGTATACAGAGTAGTGCAGCACTTTTATCATCTCCATGTAAGTTCCCGTATGATCAAGTAACAATTTGCTGACATGCTGACAGAGGAGTTACTTCCTTGGAATATCCTGCTTTTCTTAAATCTATGCTTTGTTGATAGGCAATATGTGGAATAATGGACCAAGAAAAACAAATTGCACTGTCTAATAAATAAGTCTAATAAAAATGGTGTCCAGCTTGGGCTTTCCTTTTGCTCATCACTGACTGATGTCTGTACGGATACGGCATCCCATGGTAAATGAATAGACCCATTAAGTGGATAGAATATGCTTTGATACAGAGCGTATGATTAACAATAACAACACAGGGATAGAGCAGCTAGGTAATATTTGGATCTTTGGAATGTTTGTCCATTCCTCTTAGAAGTTTTTAGAAGTTTTTATGCTCCCAACTTGCGAACTGTACATAGAAACTAAACTCTTCAATTCTGATGTTGCTATTGTGACTGCTATATGGAAAATATCCATTCTTATTTCATTCCAGGGCTCAGAGAATTCCCTAGCAGTAACGAGGATATATACGTTAGAGTTACGCTAGGAAATACAGCTGTATTGCCGTGCCAACCACCAGAGAGTAATCCCAAAGCCAAAGTATTGTTCGACTTCAAAGACACAGTTATAGGGGGCGATGGTAAGTTTTTTCTTAAACTATCATCTTCACTCTGATTCACTAAAACTGTCTTCACAAGACAAACTCGTGTTGTTGGAAATGATGAAAACAGTGCGTAGGATTTAAGAAGAGAAACAGTGATCACTCCCAATCGCTCCCCTAAATTCAAATTCAGAAGAGTGAAAAACGGCTCTTATTGATGGCAGTTATGCATTGCATGAAATCAGTCTTCTTGGCCCAGAAAAAAAACGTTCCCAAAGCTGTCCAGCGGAGTGCTTTTTCCAAACCGGAACCACTGTGAAATGTGGATTTCCTTTGTGGAATATTGAGCCACCTGAACACATTGACTGCCTAATAGGAGTAGATGCTTTGGCAAAGAGAAACAATACTGAAACTACGAGTAGTTAACATCATGTTGAACTCCCACCTGAGATTATGATGTAGTTAAGGATGATGCCCGTCAGGTAGTTACTTAACTATTTACCACCGTCAGTTTCATCAATCAATTCATAGAGCAGTATCCTTTTGACCGGACCAAAATTCAACATACATGACCAGACTCTTTGTCAACATTCTAACATGAAATGGCACTTTCAACTGAAAAATAGTTTGCTTTTCCTTCTGAAAATGAAGTATACATGTACATGATATGGTAGAATAGGGCACATGATAATATAGAATAGGGCACATGATCTGGTAGAATAGGGCACATGATCTGGTAGAATAGGGCACATGATATGGTAGAATGGGGCACATGATCTAGTAGAATAGGGCACATGATCTGGTAGAATAGGGCACATGATCTGGTAGAATAGGGTACATGATCTAGTAGAATAGGGCACATGATCTAGTAGAATAGGGCACATGATCTGGTAGAATAGGGCACATGATCTGGTAGAATAGGGCCTGACGTACATGTATTCTATCAATGCAGTGTTTCACTTACATACAGCCTTACATGAACACAAAGTTAGTTAGGATACTTTTGCCTATTTCGCTCAAACAGAATTCCCCTCATTCCAGTCAACTTCCTTCGTTGTTCTCAGTTCTGAATGCTTCCTCCCAGCAATCTATCAACCAATTTATTTTGCATTTGTCGACTCGCTTTCAGAATTCCTTTATCTCGTAGCTTTTCTGTCTGTCAGTAGGTTTGTCTAAAGTATCATCTCTGCATCTACCTCCCACTCTCTATGCCTGTTTTCTGTCCGCGGATTCTGTGCCGCTCCAGGGAAACCGTTCAGTTATAAATTTCACCACACCTGGCCTAAATCACCTGACTAGTGCGATGGTGTTAACGTGTGGAGACAGCTGTCGGACAATGACCATACATTTCAATTATTACATTTCACGAAGTAACCATTATTCATGCATCACTATCTGGTTTATGGGAACTTTTTTTATTGACCCTAAAACTTTTCCCTTCTTATTGCGATTGCAGAGAAAAGATAAGATATAAATACATCAGCTTCCAACAGGGCGTTTTTAACTGGTTTGCAACTTTTCTTCCATATTGTATTCATAGACTGGCATCTACATTTATCTTCTACATTTTTGGCCAGTAGAATTAGTGTTTTAAAATGTTTTCCCATTTTGATTTATCCTTTATACTTGTATGATTATCCTTCAAATAATTCACTCCCCCTATCAAAATTCGATCACCTCCAAATTTTGGGAACAAAATTAAATTGTCTGTTCTAATAAATGTCATCACCCTCTAAAATCACTGGAATAAAGAAATAATGGAGTATACATGTATGTATTATTTTGAACCATTTTGTCAAATTCCTGTTCTAATAAATTTGATCACTTCTGATTTTATAGTAGAAAATTTGACTTCCTGTGATTGAATTATTAAGGGATTCCATAAGTTCATTTTCAACCCAACATTGGCATGAAAATTCAATACTACATGCTTACAAAATTGTTCCTTCTGGAATGAATGCCTTTTGCACCTCCATGTTCAAGAAACTTTTTTGCTAATTATGATGGAGTTCTGCTACTTTCAGAGAAATGACAAGTTAGGCTGGGTTATGAATATTACTCAAAGATTTTCCTTTGAAATTGCTAAATATTCTGTATCATTGTAGACATTAAAACTCAGCCTAACAGCTTTCCTAGTTTGAAAAAACTTGAATTTGATATATATGTATATACAACCCAGACTTCCTTTCATACTTCAATTTGTAACTGAGAAAATTAATCAGTACCTGATTTTCCCTAATGAGTTGGAAAGATTAGTTGTTTCCTTGTTCTAAAAGCTGAGACACACCGTTAATAATATTATGGGTGAGGATTAAAGTATACATAATTAAGACAGACTGGATTAATTGTGGTTCTATCTGGAGGTTTGGGCCCTTGTCAGAGCCTATTTGTCCGTTTCCTCCGTATGTCCTCTCAGGGTCGTCTCAATTTCCCAAGGTCAGACTGCCTCCACAAACCTTCTTTCATAATTACTTTCATATTGCTGACCTTCCGCGATAAATATTAAGCCTCCCTAATTTTGGCGCCACTTCCATTATTATGGGTTTCCTGCATCACAGTGCTGCACAGTGGCAGATGTTATTCTCTAAATCTGGGTGGAAATTTTTACAGCCTTTCTCTTATGCAATAAATCTTGTTTTTTTTTTATGACTCCCTGGATGTACATAGAAATGCATTTTTGCAAGCTATAATGTTATAGAACATTGCAATTCAACATATATCGTGAAAATTAAGATTTTGACCAATTTTCCTGGGGTTGCTCAAATGATTGAACAGTGTTGCCACACATATACCAGCAAGACTCCTGTATGGTTTAGAGTTAACAAAAACAAAAAATTGCAACTTGCAAACAGATACATGTAATATAAAATAACTTATATAAAAGCAGAACAAAACTGATTGCAACATGACAATTCCTAGAATAGAGATTTGTTTAACAAATCTGACTAAAGAACCGAATGAAAGTTTGTATACTGTATTGCACCCCCGTGTTCCGCTGTTGCTATCCCCCCTGAGAAAGTTTATGTAAATGTGCTCGATACCCTTCCGTGATAATCCCCCGTCAATTTCATAATATCACTGCTGTCAAATTTTAGACAATTTCCTGGAGGGCTCATTTTGAGAGAGTATCTTTTAATACAGTATCTGGGCAGGAAGTTTACTCTGCGATAAGGGCCCACAACCCCGGGAAGCGGCGTATCTTTCTGCTCCACGGGTGGCTCTCTCACATAGAGTAAACGCTATCCGTTCATGAGACACTGCCAAAAAGCCTGTTCTCCAAGATGATATTACGCAGTGTCCAGTACATGTTAAAAACTGTCAAATTTTCATGTATCGTGGAAAGTGAACACAAGGAAAGTGCCAAGGTTGGCAATCTATCCATGCTTCCACAAAATCACTTGATATCGGTCTGTCTTGAATTAGTCATTGTAAAATCAAAGTTTTTCGATTCCATATCTTGCTTCATATTGATTCTTCATTTGCAATTCCTTCACAATTATGATCTTGGAATAAATGTGCTGAAGGGAACTGAATTTAAAAAAAAAACCTTGCCATCTTCAGTTACTGACTTTGGACACTTCAAACTGTAGATCGTAAGTATGCTCCTTGGGTTCTGTACACAAACGCTTGCTTCTGTTTACTGTGGGGGCTGTTTTCATTAAGAGGGCATCAAGGATGAGTGAGAAAAATCCATTTTGGCAATGTTAGCTGAGCATGCTCCAGATTATAAACACAGAACAAGTTGTTTCAGCGCAAAAACAGTGTAAACACTCCAAAAGATTATGGAAACTTTGGAGGTGACCCTTAGTGCCTGCAGCATACAGAGGTCATATTGGTATTTATTATTTGAAAGCTGGTATTAATTCGGAATTAATTTGCGATCAGGATAAGGGGTGAACGCAAGACATGTTCAGAGCCATCTGGTAGCAAAAAAGGTGGCGACTGTTTATTCTCATAATAAATAGCTCAAAGGAAGCCATAGTCTGAGGTTAGTGTTAAGCCAAGTATGATGTAGGTATGAAGTATCTGCCGTCTTGATCCTTTCTTGTCCCAGGCTTGAAGACTTGTCCCATCTGGGGCCTGTCTATCAATACTGTCTCCTCATACTTCAGACCTTTACAGCTTTTTTACAACTCGCAGCTCTGTTTTCTTTATGTAATTACACTGTTTTCCCTCAGCATGGATGTGGTCTTGTACATATGGAGCCTTCAATTCAACTTGCCTTCAGATAAATATGGTAGAATGGTACCTAAACATCTTGGTAACTATGGTAAAATGGTACCAAAAACAACTGAATTACATGTAATTACATGGTATCCCTACTTTATGTAAACTTTGGAATCTTTCCCTTGGCTGAATTTCAGTAAAGTTACCAGACTCCGGATATATTT
Source organism: Hanleya hanleyi (assembly GCA_036873755.1). Lineage (NCBI taxonomy): Eukaryota > Metazoa > Mollusca > Polyplacophora > Lepidopleurida > Hanleyidae > Hanleya > Hanleya hanleyi. The sequence continues at coordinate 103,558 of JAVTVY010030079.1, read as the reverse complement.
TATTTTCTTATCCCCCGATATTTGATTCCCCAAAGGACTGTTCAAGTCACCCCAGTTCGCCTTTTGTGTTTCTCTATGGTTTGTTTTGACAAGTCCTAAACTTTCCCAGACCCTGAATAAAGAAACTTGACTATTATCAGTTACATAATAACAAACATCACGACTTGACAGATAGACTTCCTTGGCGATAACGCTGAAATAAAACAGTTCAAGTTGTGCTGGGGTACAGTATGCAGCGATAGATAGCGTTTCTCATTTTCAAGCGGATGTACATGCAAAGCATTGGTAATCGTGATTGCATATGACTCGGAGAGACTTGAGACTTGTATTCTGAGAAATAATGCTGCAGTCCCCAGGTTGCAATGTTGTTGGTTTAAAGGAAACTATGAACTTTGTTGATTGTTGCTGGAAACTGTTGGTCAGATTGTACATTCTTACAATGAATATGAAATGAAAGAAGAGATTGCATGTATTTGTGTGAAGATTGAAATTAATTGATGTGAAAAGATTCTCATTTCTGGTTGTCGTATTGGAGATTGTAACCCCTTAAAATATCAGTGTAACATCCTGTGACTGCACTGGGTCATAAATCGCGGCACACTGGGTCATAAATCTCGGCACACTGGGTCATAAATCTCGGCACACTGGGTCATAAATCGCGGCACACATGCGACAATCTGACAAGAGAACACATTACAACATCCTGTTTCACTGTGATATCCTCAACCTACTTTGTTCTACTTAATAATGAGCGATACCGCTGGCCGAGAGTCATGCGCATCAAAGCTGTGCGCCACGTTTTTCACCCCAGTGCAATCAGAGTTTTCTGAAAGTAGGAGGTATACAATCTGATGCCAAGTGAATGTATTGGTGGTGGGTATAGCCTTCATGACTCCTTAATCCCTCTATCGTTCAGATGGCTGTCAATCACAGACTAAGCGTCCTTTGAAAGCTTTACATAATTGTCCTCAGGAGCATGGACCATTTCCATCAATCCTTGCTAATGAATGGAACAAATTTGGTGAAGTAAAAGAAGATGAAAAACCAGTGAGAAGCATTGCTTTGAGTGAAAAGTTCTCTGAGGTTGAGGTGCAGATTTGTCACATGTGGCATCGCTTATGTCATTAATACGTACAAATTATAGAGTCAGACTCAGACAGGATGTTGGGGCATTTGATTGCCAAATTAAAACAAGCTTCAAGGTCCTATTTTTTTTTTAAAATGTTGCCGCTAGCTTTGAAGCCATGCATCCATCGTTTATCCCAATGAAAAGTGAAAAAATTTCTGGAGCGTTTTCAGAGGTTTTTCAGATACATGTACTTGAATCCTGTGTTCGACGGGGTTATGGTTTCTCAAGGTTAAAAAAATCCTTAAATTCAAGTATTTGGACCCGTGATAATGTCAGTAATTCGAGGTTGGTCCGTTTCCTCAGGTGTCAGTATTTGGATTTCCTATGGATACCTACCTACCTACCTGTAGCTACCATTTTAATTGGTACTAGTATACATTTTGTGTGGTGGTAGAAAACCCTTTAGTTAGTCTTAGCAAGCTCTTTGTAAGAAAACATTAGAGTTAGCTGATCATTAATTCTAGTCGTAGTTGAAGGTGAAGAGAGTTGATGTAGAATTTCCGGTGATAATGTTGTTTGAGTGGACTGGCTAATCAATTGACAAAGAGTAGCATTCATGAATAAACCTCTGGGCCATTAAAGTTTGATGGTTTTATCTTCATGTTTGGCCTGGAGCAACTTTTAACTTTTGACATGGAGCATAAATTACTGGATCTAACTGTCATTATCACTGGAGGAGACCAGGTTAATTTGAGAAGGGGTTTAACTTGTGTTTTATGTTCCTCTTACATGTTCTATTATGAATGCATAATTAAGTGTATACACACATTGTTCATTTACAAGGACAATCAGAATAGGTTGCTCGATGTAAATTGTGGCTGTGTATATGTAATTTCTTTGATATGTGTTGTCTATATGTAGGTAAAATAAAGATAGAGTAAATACTCTAATAATTCAATCACAGGAAGTGAAATTTCTCACTAAATTCAGGGGGTTTAATTTATTAGAACAGGAAGTTGGCAAAATGGTCCAAAACTAGGCAGAAAATGCATTATTTCATCGTCGCTCGAAGGGCTAAAGAGAGACTATATTATTGGGGTACCGTCCGTGCGTCGTTCCATCTGTGCGTCCGTCTGACTTTGTTTCCGGACAATAGGCCTTACCTCTGAAAAACTGAACTGCATTCTTTTTCAATTTGGGATGTGGGTACCTTGACACGAGATCTCGCTTGGGATCGTTTTTCACACCGATCCACCTATAGGTGGCACCATTGGGGGCCAACTTAAAATTTCATTTCCGGACAATAACTTTTGGAAACCTGAACGGATTTCCAAATTTGGTACATGGGTACCTTGCCTCAATATCTCCCTTGGGATTGTTTTTCATGTTGATCTGCCTATAGGTGGCGCCACTTGGGGGGTCAAGTTAAAATTTGTTTCCAGACAATAACTTCTGAAAACCTTACCAGATTAAGACAAATTTGGTAATTGTGGGTACCTTGCCACTTGATCTCACCAGGGATTGCTCTCCATGCCAGGTACTGAACTTTATGGTTCCAAGCCAAATTAATTGTTTCAAGGTCGGGGGACATCAACCCTCGGGTTTTCATTGTTATATCAACGATTTTAGAGGGTGATCAAATTCTATTTGAATATAACAGTTTGAATTTTGTCGACGGATTTGAGAGTCATTGAATTTTTGATAGGGTGATTGAATTATTAGATTTTTTAAGCATTTCCAAGACATTGAACAACTGAAATTGACTAATTAGTAGATTTAGCCAAACTTTTCTATGTGGCGTCAAGCTAGAATCTCTAACCACTGTATCTAACTGCCTCTGTAAAATCTATTGGAAACTGCACTATTTCCATCTAAAACCAAAAACTAATGTGGCAGAAAATATATTTAACCCTACAGTACAGTGTACTGGGCCACAGATGATTGACAACCAATAAAAAAGAGGAAATATTCCCAGGTGCCGGAGCTCTCTAAGAGGTTTGTGTATCAGTATATATTTACATATCCTGTCTAAGGTCCATGGCCTGATTAGGCCAGCCAATAAGTGAAACTAAAAAGGGGTGATAAGTCTGACAGCATCTCTGTCTGGATCTTTGCCTCTAGTGTTGGGTTACACCAAGGATAGGGCATATCCTGTGTTTATGATATGACATTTATTGGCCTGCAGGCTCTATGGATTGAAACAGACAGCTGAGATCTGAAAGGGAAGATGGGTGTTGAAAAAAGGCTGTGTTGAACTTTCAACACTGCCCCCAGCTGTACACAAATGTATCTTGGGAGGATTTTTCCCTCTCTACATTTTTTTTTTCACAACTTAAGTGACTGTAATTTTAAAATATTCATCCCCACTCAATCATCATTAATAATTAGGTGTCAAATTATGGCCCCGATTTGGTGTCAGAAGCGAGATTGTTTTGCGCCAGATTCCGTCAGACTTGTCTTAATTCGCCATTACAGATTGGCGTCGTATTCGAAAGGAAATTTTTTGTAACATTGAGCAAAGAATAAAGACTTGTGATTGCACAAATTATCTTAATCTGCCATTCTTGCGGCAGTGATATCATCAGCACCCAAGAAACAGTACTACACTCAAAAGAAAATACATCACTTTACTACACTCTAAAGAAAAACCTATGAAGTAATTATCCCTCAACACAAATTCTATCCACTGAATTACATTCACTAATTTGGCTGATTAAGGTTAGCGGAACACAAACTCTGTAATCAGAAAAGGCTGGGAAACTCCTTTGGAGCCAAAGCTTGGGAATTTTATTTCTGGTTTTTACCCCTCAGCCCATAGGGCTGTGGGGTCTTGTCGTTGCCATGTACGTACGTCTGTCCGTCCTAGCGTCCGTCCGTCCGTCCGTCAACATTTTCTTGTCCGCTAAATATCTGCAGATCTATGAAGTCGGGCCTGACCAAACTTTGGTGAGAGCTTCCTGAATGTTGACAGATGAAATGATTAGATTTTCAGATGGCTATGATGATGTCATGATTTTTAATTATTTTTTTATTATTTATTGATGGCGTAGCTTTTGCACTGGTATCTATGCCCATCAACATGTTCTTGTCCGCTGAATATCTGCAGATCTATGAAGTCGGGCCTGACCAAACTTTGGTGAGAGCTTCCTGAATGTTGACAGATGAAATGATTAGATTTTCAGATGGCTATGATGATGTCATGATTTAAAAAAAAATAAATTATTATTTATTGATGGCTTAGCTTCTGCACTGTTATCTCTGCCCATCAACATGTTCTTGTCCGCTGAATATCTGCAGATCTATCAAGTCGGGCCTGACCAAACTTTGGTGAGAGCTTCCTGAATGTTGACAGATGAAATGATTAGATTTTCAGATGGCTATGATAATTTCATGATTTATAATTTTTTTTAATTTTTTAATTTATTGATGGCTTAGCTTTTGCACTGTTATCCATGCCCATCGGCAACCCTTGGTTGAATGTTTCGTTGTGAATATTGAAGGTTCCCTGATACAAGAAAGCCTGGTCCATTCATGATTCTCATTGAATGAAGGACAACATTTTTCTTAAATTTTGCTATTAAATCATTCTATTCTACATCATATGATTTATTCTAAAACTTTTGCATGAACCATATTTGTGTCCACACATTTAACTGGTACAACATAATGCTTCAATTTTTGTCACCAAACATGTTACTGTACCTTGGAAATTATGTAAAACGAGTGATTAGGAGAGCCCATTTTTAGCCTGACTGTGTGCAATTTTGAATCAGTTTGCATACCTGGAGCTTATGCCCCCCCTTCCCCCCCCCCAAAAAAATAATGATAAGGGTGGGCCTGTGTCAATAAGTGTGTTTACTTGTTATCACACTTGTGCAATGCATAAATTGCCACTGATAAAGCTACACTTCCTTGCATGGTGTAATCCCAGCACACCACTCACGTGAAACCGAAGTCTGTTATATACGGTATCCAGGGATTTTTGCAGGTTCCGATCCGAAACTCCCAGTTCCTTTTCGTAATTCATTATTGAGGGTCCAATTTTTTTAAGTGAATTTCGGTGCAAAGAGCCTGTGATCAATCACAAAACAGAGGTTTATTAACATGAAATTCAATACCCAGCTATGCAATCGGATCGATATTGAGGCTTCCAGAAGCTTTTTCTAGGAGTATTTCCTTCAGAAATCCTTAAAAATTGAACAACAACACTTTCGTTTTTTGTTTCATTTGAGTTTTGGGTGCCCATATGTTTTCCAAAACTAAACTGGCTCTAGATGCAGCCCTGATCCTACTTGACTAAAAAAAAACAGGCTGAGGGGTCCATGCACCTTTTAGGTGCTTGCCTGCAATTCATGTTTTTCCTGGCACAAGTTGTCAATATCTTGAACTTAATTTGTATTTGCAAAATATATATGTCAGATGAACCCTAATTCTGAAGACCTCTGAACCTTGTACACTAGACTTGAGTACGTGGAACTTGTTTGACCTGTGGGCGCTGGTCATACAGAGTATACTGTGCAAACCATTCCCCCATACATACTCTGTATCCATACCATCTAAACTATACGAAGGGCGAAAGGGTGATTGGTTTTGCATGCATGCATCTACAGGTCTATAGCACAGCTGTTTATCCACCAGTTTTCAAAGACTTCAGTCCTCGGGAAGAAACAAAATGCCAGGCTCTTTTTGCAACACCCTAACTATGGCATTTACCTTTGAAGTACTCCTTCCTTTTGAAATCAATAATTAGATGCTGTCAGTTGTTAAAGTAAACTATGTACAGGATATAGATTAATGGGGAAGTACTGCATTGGTAGGAGGCCCCATGGTCCTACCTAACCCTCCTTTATTTATGGATATCCTCTGATCTAAAGGAACGCTAAAACACCTAGGCATTACCCCTGAGATTCCTCCCTATGAAGTTCAGGTCTGGTGTAAAGCCAGGGGGAGGCAAAATCTTCAATTATCTCCCTTTGTGGAGGTATTTATGTTTATGGCAACATCTGAAGAGGGCGTACTTTAGGAAGGATAGAACCTTGTGAATTATTCTTCTAACAAGTTTTCGTAGTATATGCCTCTGGCCAAATAAGGCAAGATCAAAAGTTGTCCGTGGTATCGTTTGTTACAACATATATTTTGACTTTCAACTCTGGGCTTCAGCGAATGATTTAAAGTTCACACATTATAGAGGGCTGACTCAAAAGGCAGAGCAGAGTCAAAACAAAAGCCTGTTAGACCAGCCAGATAAAAAACACATACCCACAACATTACGTTCTGGGAGAAAGAAAAATGGATGTTTAAAACAATCGTGACACATGTTTAGTGTTTAGATGAATGTGAATACTCTACTGACTAGCTGTCATGATTATTCGCAAATGTGGCGAGTGAATTGAGAAGTACCTGACAATCACCTTTGCGGCATTTCCTGAGGGCTCTGTTTGATGTCTGCTGTACAAAGACTCTCTAATTCTCAGTACTCTACTGTCTCCCAAAATCTACTCTCTACGTACCTTCCCTTTCTCAGTACAGGTCTTGACAAGTGGTCTTGTTAGGTTTGAACATCAAGTTTCATCAAAAGAATGTCAGCTCAGAACTTGCTGGTAACAGTCCCCTAATGCACCTTCATGCCAAAAATCAAGGTTCTAATGTCAACGGTTCTCCTTATTTTGCCGACGAAAGGATTCGGATAAACTGACTCATTACCGGACAATTTGCAAATGGGAGCCTACTTCGTAGGAACTTCCATGTTGAGGTGGAATGTTCAAAGAAAGTTGCTTTTAAAGTAGGCACTAGTTTTGATGAATCTTTGGCCAGTTAGGGTAACTGGTAGTTATAAGACTTTTACATAATTAATGATGGAAAATTTATCCTTGGTTGATACAAGATACAAAAACATTGATTTAATGTCGGGTTACTGGGGGGAACAAAGAACGTTACCTTTGAAGCTATTTTTCTGACAAAATGATTGAAACAAAACACTCAGAAATATTTAAAATAGGAGATAAATTAGGACAGGTTGAATTGTCATGCTCTATCTCACTCTGTATTTCTTTAAGAAAAGATAATTTATTGAACATTTCTCTCTTGTGTTTTGTAGATCGCCACAAAATATTATCCTCCGGGAACATGCACATAGGGAGTGTCCAAGCCAGTGACCAAGGTGTTTACAGATGTATAGCGGTCAACCCTGTCAGTGGGCACAACAGTACCGCACCAAATACAATTCATCTTCTCGTACTAGGTAAGTGAACAATTCTCATGTTAAAATTTTCAACTTTCAATTATAGCGATTTTTCGTTCCAAAGCTGTCATAACTAGTAAAGTCCATTAATCATAATTTGTGCTTAATGTTACAGTTCAGACCTAACTTTATTCTATATGTATCTGTCCTTTTTCACGTCCATTAAATGTACAGAGAATATTTAGAGCAGCCACATGTATTAAGGTGGCTTGTCAGTATCCAAAGGTACCTTTTGTGGAAGTTGCAGCACACTAACCTTGGAGCGTCTGATTTCACACAGTCAAATAAGAACTGATGTAAAGGTTAAATAAAACTACTCATTCACGTTATTCCACAGTAATTATAAAAATAATCGGGTGGGACTTCCAAATATTTGATACTTGAAATCTGCAGTATATGACATTGAAAGCCTGTAAACCAAATACATGTATTACCAAAATGATGCGGATTACAATCTACACCTTAAATCCTTCAATCTTCACAATCTTGATGTAATGATGTAAATGTTTTCTCTTTTACCTGTTTTGCACCTGTATACCATTAATCACGAAAGTAAAAGTACACCCAAAGAACCATATATTCTTGGATACTATTTGAAGCTTTTACAATCTTAAGATCTTACTATCAGGTCCTCCATTAATGTTATAAAACCCTATTAAAGAGGAGAGCCAAAAATGCCAAAAAGGAAAAATAAAGAAATTCCTCCTGGGAGATAAACAGTAATAATACAGGATGAAATGTGTTTATCTTTAGCTGACCATATAGTCAGGGGTTTAGAATTTCCCCATTTGCCATATCCTATATCTGACTGGGCATTAACTCTCCATAAATCAGTCTCTGTCCTGACACTGTGGACATAGAGAGGGTTTAATGGTTTGACCCCTGCTGTCTCAGCCCTGCTCTTATCAGATTTAAGGAGATATACTGGATCAGAATTACCTGAAATCTAATTTTGGTAGGTTTATAATTCATCATGGTGCCAAACTATTGCCTTACAACTTTGCCATTTATCACATTTAGTGCCCATGTCTTTTAAACACAGCTTCTTCATGCATGCAGTCACCTGAAATATCTGATAAGGATTTACAGGAATAATTTGAACTGGGGGTAATTAGCCCCTCTAAACTTGATTTATGTGAATTTCTTGAAAATATATATCTAATTCTTGAAAATGAGAATGAAAATTGGTCATAGGGAGATTGCAGGACCTTGTATACATGCCTGAATAAAAAAAAAAAAAAATTAAAAAAAAACCCATATAAGAGCCAACAAATCTTCAAAGTTGATAAAATTCTGACTTAATTTTGCTTCTTTTGAAGCCTAAATTCATAAAATACAAAGTATTTTCTACTTGTATTTTTTTGATGGAAGCAAATTTACTCATACAGAATACATTATAGAATTTCAAACTATTTATCCAAATTTTAGGGTGATTTGAGGAGCATTTTATAAGTTAGAAACTAGTAACCACATCTTTATTAGCTGGTATCATACCAAAATTGGAGAACTGTATCGGCCCTTGTTCTCACTGAAAGAACTTTGAACGGTAAAAAACATTCTTACAGAACAATCGATGGTTTATCTCTCTTTATCGATTTCCATCATATGAATGTTAAGGAATGTAATGTCAAGTTTTAAAAGATTTGAACTAAATTCGTCTGTCTGAAGTCCCAAGATGGTTTGAAAGAGTGTTGGAACCTGTTTGCCACAAAGACTTGATCACAATGGGGGACTTTATCTGGCCATCTAAATATCATGACAGCTCTACCACTACCAGGTCATAAACCCTGCTACACTGACTCCCTTCATCCTGGCTACTGCAGGCTGCTGTCACCAAATGTCCCTAAAATAGAATGGTCAGCTCAAGGAAAGGAATAAAACTGCCATAAAAAAAGCCAGGGATAAAAATACTTTGAAAGAAATATAAGCACATCTTCAGAAAAAGAAATATTTTAAAACAGGTTTTATCCACTATTGCTTCCTGTGTGTCATGAGTTGGAGGTGTATGGTTACCTGAAATGACTAACACTGATATTATAGGGGTAAATAAATAATTTTTCTTCCCGCTGTGCCTTCTTGGGAGGAAAATCATGGAAAAACACAAAGCCCTGTGGCTGCGTTCACAACAAGTACATAAGGCTGCTTGTTTGTCATCAGGAATTTTTGATAGAATTTTGCGACTCTTTCAAAGTTCTTGAATGGAAGTAATCATCCAGCAAGTTTCTTGATTAACCCTTTGTCCTGCCAAAAACGGGATCAAATTTCAATGAAATGGCAGATCAAAGGAATGAATACCTCCCAGTATGGTCCCCGTAAATTACATATTTCATCTGATTAGAACTACCTCCCTTTTTTGTCCTCAAAAGCGCACTGAGTATGATTTCTATATACTCCCTCCCATAACTGTAAACACATTTTCACTTATTATTCTTCCATCTTCGCTTCTCTCTCTCTCTCTCTTTCCCTTCATGTGTTCACAATTACTGTATTACATAAGGACTTCTGAAAAAGGTTTGAAACATGATGAAAACATCTTGAATAAACATGTAAAATTTGTTATATAACACACATGTGCAATGTATGCCATTATAGGCCAGCTATGGAGATACTGAATATCTGTCTGTGTATCCGGTTGTCTGTGTTTTCCATATTCTTTCATTATTCCAGTTTTCAAGGTAATTTATTTATTTTTTTTGCTTTTCTTCCACAGAAGCACCTAAGACAGATTTTCCACCTGTAATTTTATCAAATGACACAGAGGTGACAGTGCTGACGGGCTCAAGTTTACTTCTAGAATGTGCCGGCATCGGCCATCCACCACCCAAAATCCAATGGAAGAAATACGGAGGATTTTTACGTGAGGATAGAACGGAGAGAATCTTAGGTTTGTTTCTATACATTAAACTTTTTGTCCATGCAGGATTGAATAAATGCTAGAAATATTTTAAATTTGAACGGATTCATTTTGTTGAAAATTTATTTTAAATCTATGTAATTGTAAAACACAAAAAATGAATACTTTTAAAATTCTATTAATATACTTAGATATATTTTTCTCATTCTGAGCATAAGGAATTTTTGAAAAGAAAGAATTTTTACTTCAAAGTATTGTTAGACTTTGACTTTCAATTACTATTTTAATATTTAAATGATGATTGAAATAGAACATTAACAAGATTTAGTTATACTTTTTAATATCCTATAATGTCTTCAGTCTGATCCATAGCAAGACTAAAATTGGTATATTTCTATTTCACAGGTAATTTATTAATCAAAAGTATTGAGGTTCGAGATCAGGGAACATACATCTGCTCTGCCAAAAATAACTTGGGTCATCCACCAGGAAAACTATTCAGAGTTGGGGTAAAAGGTGAGATAACAAATGCCTTGTGCATTAGAATTTTGTGATCTTTCATTATTTGTTTTTCTCATTGATGCAACTATTGAGAGAAAGATAAAATAATTCAGCCATTTTAAGTAAAGCATCCTCGTGAGTCAATCTATCAATCGATAGGTTATGATTGATACACTGGCCTGGTTAGTCACCGATAGCAGTTCTGGATATAAATAACTGGAGGGGTTAACACTAAACCGAACCAATCAGCAGGTGCACTGAAGCAGCTCATCAGGCCAATCCGCAGCGAGGTTTGAGTTTTGACAGCTTTGAATTTCATCGCTGGCCAGACTACCTTTGAAGTTAGGCTGAAATCGACATCGGGTGTCAAAGCGAAAACTGCAGGCTTCAGATACCGACATGCTAATTCAAAACAACTGCTGGGGATGAAATGTATGAGATTGTGTAACAGACGCAACGACTGGAGAACTCATCCAAATTACCAAAAAGGTCCAGGTAAACCCTCTGCGAGGATTTGGGGATTACCTGGACTTGTGCAGATGAAGTAAAGTAGATCGAACTCGTTTACTGTCGATCTTAAGGTAGACCGTTGGTGATTTTGGACTTTGGTGGTCATTTTCCATATTTTCATCTGTTGTGGGGTTTTTTCCAAGTAGGTTATCTCCCTTTGCTGGGTTAAGAGATGGCGATTTCATGGAAAGTCTTCTAGCCGAGAATTTTGCACAGTATAATCTTGAGCATAACGATTAACATTGTCTTGAGCTAACAACAAATGCACACAAACCTATGATATTTCTTGTTTTTTTGTTTTCATATTTTGTTTTTCCTCAAGTTATGACACAGTTATGTATGCGAAATTACACATTATTAAAAGAGTTAAATACTATTATTCACATCTTAAAGCACAGTTTTCATCTGTGTACAAGGGAATACACTGCAGAGCAAACACATAGAGAAGAAGTGTTTGGGTTAATGTTACCATTTTGTTTTCTTTAAAATAAATGACTGCAGGAGTTTAAAAAGGGAGGAATGTAACCTTACGCAAAAACAAACCCAGTAAAAGAGCGTGATTATGCCAACCATGTCAATTTTGATCGCTTCAAACCTGGGAGCCTGTCAACTGAACTTTGGCATGGGAGACGGCAAAACACTCTGCTGATGACAGAGAGAGACGGCCAGCCATATTGGTCCTGTCAGTTAAAACCTGGTTGTCCCGGTAACCCAAATTGGCCCGCTAATCAACGTCTGACCTCATTGGCTTGTTTCCTCCCTGCAAGAGAAAACCTGATACAAGTTTAAGGGTTGAAATACCCAGCCAGCCCAGCCTGGGCAGAGCAGCTTTGGAGTTTGGCAGCATTCCTGGGGTTTCACAGGGCTAGCAGTGAAAATTGAGATGGTTTTCTCCCCTGGTATCTCTCTTGAGGTGTCTAAAATCTAGAGTCTCAGCTGTCCCTGGGGTAAAAAAGTTGGCTGATAAAAGATGAAATATGGAGCTCAGGGAGAGATGTGAGGCCTGATTGAACTGATAGCTGACAAGATTGGTCACAGCTGAGTTGAAGGTTTCTTAAACACAAATTACACAGACTTGCCTAATTCTTGTGGGGGGTGTTCATTTATCTTTGACTTAACTTTATCCCACTGCAGCAGTTCCCATGTGTACCTCCTGTTTTAAATTTGCATTCTTCCTATCTTTTTTATTTATTCATTGCTCTATCTCCTTGATTTATCCATTGCAAGTTTGTTAATAATGTAAGGACAGGTACATGGAGTGCAGCTTTTTTTAGTGAAATAATTGAACAAAACAGAGCAGCAGAAGAGGACCATTATTATGGTCTCATATTTTAGATCTACCAAATTGTGAAGAATTATATAATTGATTCTTATAGAAATAACTCTGCATCATGGGATACCTTTCAATTTGAAATCGCTTGATTGGTCGATTTGAATTTTTAAATAGAAATCCGGCATTTTCATTGGCTCATGGTGAAAATCGGAAGACAATCCAGCCAATCACATGATTTTCTGTCAAGGTTCATTACATGTCAATATACATGTATGAAGAATATTTTCAGACATTATACTTCCTGTTCCTGGGATATTAGACAACTGTTCTCCGCTCTGGTATACACTCCAGTGATTAAATCACAAGAAATGCATGTTCTCACTCATCCGACTATATATTGGTTCGATCAAGTTTATTAGAACACCAAGTTTGTCCTACATTTAGGGGGTGATCGAGATCCAGATTGAAACTGAAATCTGAGAGTGATGGATTGTTGAGTATTTGCCATATGCTAGGTGTATAATTTCACATGTGTATGGTGATTTACCGTTTCTCGATAACCTTGTGCTTTCAGTAAGCAAATATTGATAACTGAATGTTGAATTAATAAATATGAGTTTTATATATATGTAAACATGTAATTATTTTGAAATTTTCAATTTTTCAATTTCATTTCTTCTTTTCTGCAGCACCGCCTGTCGTCCATATCAACAATCCCAATCTCGTGGCATATGAAGGGGAGTCCGTAGATGTGGAATGTGAAATTCGCTGGCAGGCGCAGGAATTAAAACCAAAACTTGAATGGCTGCACAATGCGAAAGATCTCCCGATCTCTGCCGTTATTCATGGTTAGTGATGGACTTTAGTATCCACTCAGACTCTTGTGCTGACCCTATTCTCAGAATACATGATTGTCGATACTGTACATCCTGCCTTTGAAGTTCTAGAAGTAATGTCTTTACTCTTAATGATTTTCCTTGAAGATTCCACATTTGGAGGAGCTAGGCGAATGGTATTTGGGGTGGCGAAGTAGAAGAAATTGGGTGTCCAACGTTTTCCTTGCTACTAAATCTGTACATGTAATTAATTTGCATCAAGGGTGTGAATAATTCTTGAAATTTCAAAGTTGTCATAAGAAAAAAGAGAAAAAAAATAACAACATTCAAGTGGAGCCTCATATGTGTTTGTTGATAGGCTCATTGAAGTTTGTATCTTGAGTGATAACGGAATGCTGGGCGAGATTTACATTTCATTGTCTTCATATTTTAGGTTCTACAATAAACATACCCAGTGCAGAAGTGTCCCATGCTGGCCTGTACCAGTGTATTGCCAGTGGCACCAGTGGAAGGGCGTCTGCTGTGGCCAGACTGGAAGTGAGACCAGGGTCAAGGTCATCTCCAGAGAAACCAGAAAAGGACCAACCAGACAGCAGCTCTTCAAATCAACCAATCGGAGAGCCCACAGGTAGACGAAGTTTCCGTCGTGCTGTTTAATATACATGTCGCTGATAACAAGCTGCACCATAACACCTCAGTGTTTTTATTATTTTTAACATTTTAATCCGGTATTAAATATTTGACTTAATTTTGTGATACTTATTTCCAAGATTGTAGGCTCAGAAGTTTGAGACTTAGAATCACCTTGATTATCAAATTTTCTCTGAGGATGTGACCAAATTGACAAAAAACAATGCGGAAATTCAGAGATAGGAATCTGTAGATGCGGGAGGCACAAAACTTTGTCATTGCTCGCATGATATCACAGCTAAGTCAGGTACTGAGCGGTGCTTTAATACTGAGAATACCACAAAAATTGGAAAATAGATCAGATATTGGCTCTCAAAATACTTCAAAACAGAACAAATTCTGAGATGTTATTGTCCTGAAAGTAAACTGGTGTCTGCAAACAAAAGACGTTGCCATATAAATGCTACAACTGAATAAATCCAAATGAATTGATCATAGCTTCACTTCATTGTAACGTCACGTTGGCAATGGCGTCATTTTGTGCCTCCTAGATGCAGATCTTGGTACCACTCATTTTCTTGCAGTCTTGTCCTCGTCTGTTCTTCAAGACAAGATTGTGTGAATGCAAATGGCCCAAACAGTCTTCCATAGTTTTGTGTCATTTGTCGATCAAAATAGGAGACTGTAAATTAAGCCACCGTTAATGGCTGCCAGTATAGATGAAATGGGCTGCCAGTATAGATGTAATGGCTGCCAGTATAGATGTAATGGGCTGCCAGTATAGATGTAATGGCTGCCGGTATAGATGTAATGGCTGCCGGTATAGATGTAATGGCTGCCGGTATAGGTGTAATGGCTGCCAGTATAGATGTAATGGGCTGCCAGTATAGATGTAATGGCTGCCAGTATAGATGTAATGGGCTGCCAGTATAGATGTAATGGCTGCTAGTATAGATGTAATGAAACCACATGTAATAACCCTGTACTGACCAGTAACACCTGTAACTATTTGATTGGTTATTTTACACTAGTACGCCCTGGGGACCCTACTAACCTTAAAGTGCCACGCCTGGGTAGCGCTTCCCTCCCCTGCTTTGTTCCCGATGCTTATCGCCGTACTTGGTGGAGGGGTGAGAAGCTCCTGTTCAACCAATCAAAGCAGAGCTTGTCCTCCGATCACTACACCCTAACAGCAAATGGCACCCTGATTGTGCATAACTTTCAAGCGAAGAATGCTGGGAATTATCGCTGTGAAGTGACCAGTGACTCTGATCTGACGGCTGTTACTGCAGCTTATGTTTTGTCAGAAGGTGTGTTCACGGTATACATGTATATTCTTATTAACGTCTGCAGTTTTTGTCATCCGCATCATGCATGTCTACTCACAATGCTTTTTCATATTCATAAAAGTTGCTTCAAACCCAAATAATTTGCTCAAAGATGCACAGTGTAATTATCCCATAGTCATATGTATCTAATTCAGTTGATATCAAGTTGAACATCTATATTTCAATGGAATTCAAAATTCTCTTAATACTGACTTTGGATTAAGTCAAAATATAGATGTTATCAATCATCTGAGTCCTGTAGATTTTACTATTTGTCATACTCATAAGCACAAATGGATATTAGTTATCCAATGGGTTGAATGCCAATCAAGGAGTTATTTATGCCTTGTTCCATGAAGTTACAATATAAAGTCAGCCATCTCTGTTCATTATTAGCATGTAACCCAAACAACATAGTGCAAGTTTTCCTGCACAAGAACAATGGACTTTATTTAACAGGTTAAATTAATGTGAAAATAAAGATTTCCATGAAATTTCAAATTGAAACATTTAAAATGCATACTTTTGAGTTTTCTGTGTATTATTTTGTGTATATTCGATCGATGATGTGATCATGTGTATAAATTCATTTCTGGTTTCAATATGTCTAAGCATGTCTTAGTCTTGTTTCTTCACAAAATTATGTGTTGTGGACATTGAAAGTTTAATATGCTAATTGGCATCTTTGATGGGATGGCAGCATAAAATCTCCTGTAGCTATACTCGCAAATGAAACTACAGAAATAATAGAAACCTTGGTACTGTGTAGATTTAGCGATCTATTACTCCAGATACTGTTAATGTTTCTAATATATATCTGTGAATTAATTAATTTCCATTATTTATTCCAATTATATCATTATCATTATTGCAAATTTTCAGATAACAGTGGAGCATCATTACCAGCACCCAAACCAAAGGGTAAGGGAAATGGCAACAGAGACAAGAACCATGGCAACGGTGTGAGGCATGTTGGGAGGAAAAAGAAAAAGAACCACAAAAAGAAGAACAAACCTCGGAAGAATGGTCGAAGGAGGGAGGGACAAGGTATAAAAACAAAGTTTATAGTCTATCATATTTTGTCTGTATCAAAATGATTCCTTGGTACAACGGTTTCTTTAGAGATTAGATCACATGGAACATGGGAAAATTTCTTCAAATATAATTTACGAACCATTTGTTGACATCACCATGAAGTGAGGAGCATGAATATCCAAAGTTCAGTGCAATCTTCCTATAATGCTATTATGGGGAGAAACGCTTTTCATTCCACATCGTTTTTCAAAAGTCTGGTGAAGTGTGCACTTTTGTGTTTTTGGGGGACAAAATAATTTGTCCTGTAATCAGGCCACCTGTTGAAAGCTATTTTGTACATTGTGAAAAGTTGAGAACCAGATGACAGTTGGCAATTAAATATTGTCATATCATCACTGTTCCTGCATACCGCAAGTTTGGGAATTTCATTATTTTTCTCTATCTTTCAGTAAAACTTGTGCCGCCATCCAAACCGACGGTGACAAAGCTTGGGGAGACATCCGTTCAATTAAATTGGACCGTACCAACCAATGATGGACTTGAGATTACTTTCTTCCGTGTGCAGTACAAGAAGCTGAAGCCCGTTAAAGGCAGTTGGGAGACCGTGGACGACGACATAGCTAAAATTAAACGGAAATATGAAGTCCATAGCCTTAAGCCTGGTGAGTTCATAGTGCAAGGGAGGTAACTCAGATATTCTGTGGCACCAGTTAACTCCCTTCATGTCCAAACCTGACTGCCATTTAATGACAAGAATAGTTATTCTGTAATGAAATTAATAATTATTTCATATAAAGTTCACAAATTTTTGGATGGTGTAACAAATATGCATTTCTTTTGGAATTATAAACAATGAGCCTAGACTAACATAGATTTATGCTGATTCTTTTGATCCTGCAGGCTGGACATACAAGTTTCGCATAGCAGCTGTGTACACCAATAATGACAATACTATTGGCCCCAACTCACGACGTTTCACTCTGGCACAGAAACCGAAAAGAGTGACCCGCCCTCAGTATGCACCTGTTATTGTTGAAGTTGAAGCATTTATTCCCCTTGAGATTGAAGGTTCCTATGCTTTGGCAGTGAGATGGCAGGTAAGCACACAATTATCTCCCTTCCTGTGTGCCATAAATGGCAGAAGTAGGTGAGGGTAATAGAATATCAGCATTGTCTGTGTAATGATGATATACTGTTGAAAACTTGTACATGAAATCTTAATTGTACAAACTCGAAGCTTTCCTCGTAAAGACCCCGGTATGAGAGGTGGAAATGTATTTACTCTGAGAAGCTCCGCGTTTTGTATTATACATTACTGATAATTTTGATATAGTGTTTAGCCCCCTTCAAAGCAGTCCGTATACATGCTATAGTTTTTGGGAGAAGGAGAAAAATGATTTCAGCTTGTGATGTTTATTATTAGCTTGTGATGTTGCATTTTATCAATTTCTCTGTATTCTTTTGTAACCAGTATAAAGGTATGGATGATTTAAATGTGGCTGGGTTCTCACTCGAGTACAAACCCCATTTCTCGGTGGACCATTACAAGGAACTGCCTCTGCTCGCTCCTAAACTACGCCACCATATCCTGAAAAATCTCAAACCTGCCACGGAGTACAGCATACGCCTGAGGGCCTTCAACAGTGCCGGGCATAGTGATTATAGCAACACTGTAGTGAAGAAAACTCTGGGAAATGGTTAGTCTTATCCTTATTTTAGTGTTCCACTCTATCTTTTTTTACGCCCGTTGATAGACGAGTTTGTATATTGTGATCTCGGTTTCCGTCGATCTGTCCGTCATGTTCATCTGTTACCTTCTGCTTGTTCGTGCGATATCTCAATTTCCATTTCATGGATTGGTACCAAACTTTGGGTATAATTTACCCATGGGTCAACGAGGTCAAAGAGGTCAAGGTCAATGTGATTGAAAGTACAAGAAATCATTGAAAAATGCTGTGTTCATGCTGTAAGTACAGTTCAGACTTGGTGTGGATTGTGATGGCAAAGAAGCTTGTCTATTGAATTTACCCCTCTGCTCAGTTTGGCCGAAGGGTATTGTCTGCTTAAGACTGCCCGTATTTCTGTCTTGCTTATAAAGACAATATCTCTTAAAGGATTTTAGCGAGGCTTTCTAAAGTTGTATAACATATGCAACTGGGCATGGGTCAGAGGCCTAGTGAAGATGGACCAGTGAAGATGCTTGAACTTGACGACCTATTTTATCTAGGTCAAATTTGAGTATTGGTGCATATGGATTACATCTAGGCTCTCCGGATTCATACTACATATGCAACTGGTGATTGACTTGAAGCCTTTCAAATTTGATTATCTTGGCCTATTTTATCAAGGTCAAATTTAAGTGATTGTAGTATCTCGAGGGATCATGGCTCTTCAAATTTACAGTACATATGCAACTGGTGATCAATTAGAAGCCTATTCAAAGATTTGTGGGAATGTAACACGATTTGAGACTAACTATATTTATTTTACAGGAGCTTTCACAGATAAATCTGCCTCCTCAGGTCACAAATGGTGTTACGTTCCCGTCTATCTACAAGTCTGTTCAAGTTGACCACCTTGACCTATTTCATCAAGGTCAAATTCTAGTTAACTTAATGCAATATGTTTTAAAGGGTTAAAGTTAGGCATGCATGGGCCTTAAGGCTCTTGTTATGAAGAATTTAGATTGGCGAAAGCAGTCAACGTAAATCGTACTATTCTGCCATGAAATCTGGATAAATCTTGAATGATAAAGTATCTTCAGATATAGATACACGTATATGAAGTAAATAGTTTTTTACAGAAAGAGGAAAAAATGTTAGATGTGACTGATCTTGAGATATTGGTCATACACTTCTCATGATCAACCTGCATGTGGCCAGTCCAATAATTAACTTGGATTGAATATTCTCTCTCTTGTCACACAGATGAAAGGGAGCCTGGTTTTGTGCCAATTCCATTTCATCCTCGCAAACCAGACCCAATAGGCCCCGTGGACACTGGGGGCCTCATCATTCCTCCCAAAGTCCGCCAACCTGAACGTACAATTCCTCCAGTCTTGCTGCCAACAACCACCCCTACCACCACATCTGCCCCGCGAGAGAAAGAGCACGAACAGCCTCGTAACAGCACAGAGTCGAGTAGTGAGATGCTGTACATGGTCCTAGGAATTGTGCTAGGCGTGATGATGTTGGCACTTATTGTCTTCATGGTTATGTGTGGGATTAAACAGCGCCAGCAAAGGAGGATGATGGGTAGGTCAAGTACAATCATAGGGTGCTATCCACACTTCATGGTGTAAAGCTGAAAACAGACAGTGGGTTAACAGACAATATGTTAACAGACAATGGCTTAACCGACAATGTATTAACAGACACTGGGTTAACATGCAATGTGTTAACAGACAGTGGGCTAACAGACAGTAATTTAATTTACAGTGGTTAACATATAATGTTTTAACAGTCATTAACATTCGTTAATCAGGTTAACTGACAATGGGTTTACAGACAGTGCATTCACAGAAAGTGGGCTAACAGGCAGTGGGCTAGCAGACAATGGGCTAGCAGACAATGGGTTTCGCTCCTCTGCTATAACTACATGTAATTGTAAAATATTCAACAAAAAAACTTCAATGAAAATTCCATAAAATGTATGAAAATGTGTCGGATTCGGCCCACCATTCAGACAAATGGTACACAATGAATTTCACAGCAAACTTGTCCGCTGACCAATGACTAATTCAAAATGTACATTTATTTTAATACACAAAAATTTCCAGTGAAAATTCAGGAAACGTGATTTCGGGGGAACAAACTGAAAATTGATGTATCTTTGTGTGTGTTTGTTTCACTGTACTAGTTTATAAAGTTATTATTCTCAGGTTGAAACATGAACAGTAATGTTGGCTATAACATCATTGATAATTGATTTGTTAGCAGGATTAATATACAGGAAAAGTGTTTGATTCATTTTCCTACTGACTCTTACAGCAGCTATGAGCGATAATGTGCACATGAAGTATCAGGACCCCGCCCAGCGTATCTACGTAGACACCCTGGGCAAGAAGTACATGAACGGTGGCTTTGCGCTGAATGGAATTAATGGCAGCGTCCCCAACGGTCACGGTCCCCATCATCATAACCATGTGGACAGACAAAAGATGAACATTAATGTTAACCCCATGTCAGAAATGGAGCTCAGGCAAAGGGCAGATAACCCACATTATAACCAGGGTGATCAGGTGAGCTATTCAAAGAAAGATAAGCTAGTAAAAGGGAAACAATAAATAATTGTTCAAATTCAATACTTTTATTGGGATGAACAACAACAGATTCTGCTCTCATTTGCTGAAGTGAAAATGCCACGAAGTATTCCTTGGGAAGTGGTCTCTGTTTTGGTAATCTGTCTAGTAATTTAGTCCCCCTATTGAAATTGAATCGCTCTCATTTTTGTAGACAAAATTCAATGGTTGGTTCTAATAAATTTGATCACCCTCTAAAATAATGAAGAAATAATGGATTATATGCAGGATTTTGAACCATTTTGTCAACTTCCTTGTTCTGCACCCCCAGATTTTATGAAGAGAAATTTCGCTTCCTGTGATTGAATTATTAGAAGTATTACTGTGTATCATCTGTTTCTGTTGTGTCCCCTGTTGATGACAAAACAAACAGAAAATATATATATATCACGTTCAATATTCAGAAGTTTTAGGATTCTGTATTATGTTTATGGAATTAATCGAGAACTTGGTGTATACATACTGCTATAGAAGTTGGTGTTATTTGTGTTTCAGCCTGTTGTCTCAGAGCCCCATGGTGGGTCGGGGATGCACGCACCCCCCTGTGCACTGAGAGCCAGTGACAATAACTTCAACAGTATTGGAAGTAGCAATAAAAACGTTTCATCACAAAATGCTGATAGAGGTGAGAGTTCCTGCTGTATCCAGATGAAAACCTATCCCTTTGGCAAATTAAGCTTTTATGATATTTTGAAACTGAAACTTCATTTCCTTCTTCTTGTGTAGTACATGCATGTGAAAAGCATTCAACCTGCACTACTAATGACCATGATATATAAACATTGGATTTGTTATTCAAACAATTAAATAGGAAATGTATTCAGTTAATATGAAATTAAGTTTGCTACATTTGTGAGCTTTCTTAAGCGATATGGTCAGCTTGAGATCTTGAAAACCAAGATTTGTGTAATTAATTGGATATGGCACTCTGCCTGTTCCACTACAAACCACCGGTTACTGGTTACCAAGGAATAGTGTGACCCCTTCCTCGGGGTCAAAATTAAATGACAGCTATGCTTTATGTGCAGGCCCTGACCAAAATGTGTGAAAATCTTTTTTTTTTTTAAAGAAATTTAGTTATAATATTCTTTGAATTTACTTGCACTTTAGAACAGTTAATTGACTTTTCAAATCCTGTTTAGCTTCCGGTAACATTGAGAAATAAAGATATGATGATTAACATTCCAAGCTCCATACTGTAGACATTTCCATTTGTGAAATGTACTCGTGAAAGGGGAAAGAACTGGGTACACATGCATACCTGATGACCCACAGCCTGTATATTATTTGTGTCCACCATACTTATTTACATACCTTTTGTTCCAAGTAGGTTACCATAGTAACATGGACCAGCCAGGTTTTATCGGTGTGAGTGGTGGCAATCCCTCGGGTCACCAGTCTTCCGGGTCAAGGTCGAACGAGAGCCAGTCGAGTACGGGCTCGTTGCCAGACTACCGTCACTGCATGGCTCTCCAGTCGAACAGCGAAGAGGACATGTGTGAACGTCCGCGTGCAGAGCAGCAGGATGTTCGCGAGTGTCGTAACTGTTCGCCTCACCATTTGGCTGACCCCAATTTAGAACTGAATTGCCGCGGCCCTTCTCTTAGGTTGGGGGCACCTGTAGAACCAGGGAGACTCTCTGGGTCGAGCTCCCAAGGCAGTCATCACCAGCACAAGCGGAGGCGGAAAAGGAGGACTAGTCATGAACACTCAACGCGAGATCAAGCTACCAACACAGATCTCAGTAGTAATGGTAAGTATATATGAGATGTCCCTACCATCTACCCTCCCCTGCCTGTCTCTTTATCTCTAAAAATGATGTGGGAAGAATTTGGTGTATTGACCATCAGAATGATAAGACGCTGTACTCCAAGGCTGTATAGTCTCATCTTGCTCTGTAATGTTAGCATTTCATTGCCACGTTGCCATACAGAAAATGCTTACCGATGCCTCTGTTGGTATCTAAGGGGGAAGCGCGTCCTGTTGCACCATGAAGCGAAATTTTCACATTTATGTGATGGTTTCATCCTTACCTAGTCAGTGGACATTTTAGCTGGAGTCACATCTGGGATGACGTAGATTGTTTACAAATGTTTCTCGTTTTACTTGAGCATGTTTTGATGGACAAATAGATTTATTGTTTGTATCACATCTGTAAGGTTACTTTCACTGAAACATTACTCTTACAACATCTAACAATACATAAGCTTTGTTGAATTGCCTAAAGATTTTGGAGTGTGATGGTGAAATATTACTTATAACAACACAACCTTTGATATATTTTTTCGCAATTATCTTTTCAGAGGGAACGCTGGATCATCCGCGCCTCACCAAACTGCCGAGAGACAATGTTATCTCTGAGCCCCAGCAGGGGGAGCTATGTGTAGCCAATGAGAACTCTTCATCATCCTCAGTGACCTCTGAACCCCAGTGGAGTTCGCCCAATGGGGATGCGCGAGTCTCGCCATATGACAATACTACAGACGTCTTACCTGACACGTGATAGTAACTGAAGTCTTTGTGTGCACTGTCATGGGTATTTAAATTGTGATCACAAAGTGAAAGTTCTATTTAATGAAAACGGGGTAGTAGACACTAAAAGGGGTCATCCCTGACACTGCTCAATCTGTGTGTGGAAAACATTACTATATATACTTGAATCATGGCATGTCACAGCAGATGTGAGAGAATTAACCGATAGTCTGGTGCACAGTCTACGTTTTTATGATGATTTTTTTTCGAAACACTTGGCATCATGCCATGTGAAGACAATATGCCTCAGTGTTATTGATATATCCAAAGAGGACATTACTGGCATTTTGTGATATTTATGTCAGAGATGGAGCAATAGGAGTACAGAAGCAGAGTTTGAACATGCAACATGTAAAACGAGTTATTCCCCCTGGTGTGTTGAACCGGGTCATACGATGGAGTTGTCCCCCTTCGACCTGGTCAAACAATGGAGTTGTCCCCCTTGGTGTTTGTGAAGCCAGTTCAGTGTTGTTTTATCACCAAATCCTTCACAGCTGTAGCGAGCTAGAATTTATTGGTTAGCGGTTTTATTATTAACCATGATATTTTAAAATCGGATATTTGTATAATTTTGATGTCCAAGCATTTCTTAGTACCGGAGTTTTAATATAGGGAAGACCACAGAGAAAATTATACTTAAATTATACTATATGTATATCAATCGAATGTAAGAAGAAACTTGCTCATTCTTGTTCTTGGGGCTATTCTTGTAAAATAGAGATTGAATATTCTGTCCTGCTTCTGGCGATGTCATCATTGAAGGATATGGAAAATGACAGTGCAGGAGCGACACTGCCAGCAGGCATTTTCAACAATTAATTTAACCAGACGGAGAACATTATAATGATCAACATGGGTTTATAAAGCATCCATACTTGAAAGTAACAAATCCATTGGTGCTAGTTTTGATGAGTTTTTTGTTACAAATCACATTCATGAGTATCACACGAATTTCACCTGTTCAACATGTTCAATTTACCCTGCTAGTT
Organism: Hanleya hanleyi; assembly: GCA_036873755.1. Classification (NCBI taxonomy): domain Eukaryota; kingdom Metazoa; phylum Mollusca; class Polyplacophora; order Lepidopleurida; family Hanleyidae; genus Hanleya; species Hanleya hanleyi. Next base: position 79,460 of record JAVTVY010030079.1, on the reverse strand, counting down.
TTATAATTTTCTGTAAAACAGATTTTGAGTATAAACTTATTTCTTTAGTGGATACAGCATCTTGGATACAGCATGCGTAGATGCTGTAGAGTCTTAGCTGTGATCTTTCTGAAATCGACTGAAATATTCAATAATTGCAGTGTACATGGTAGCTATGAATGTAGCAGAAAGAAATGTTTTCTTTATTGTAGACATCTGCCAAAAATGCCAAGCAGTATATAAATAATTAGTTTAGGCAGAATAAAAAAAGACTTTTGTTTTGTGGTCAGGATGCTCGTCATTTTAAACCATTTTGAAATTGGTCAAATTTTCAACAGTAATTCTCCCTTGACCGAGTTAATACTGACCTTGAACATGACAGTCATATCTGTGGTAAAAGTCATCAGAACTGTTACATGTTGGGATAGTGTGAGAAATAACTTTTAGGATTTCAGACGAAACTGTGTGTTGCTGTCCTCGTCTCTGGGCTCCAATGAGAAAATAATAGAACACGGACGCCCAAAATATCAGTATCATATGCTGTATGGGTTACCTATCTTCGACATTGTCCATTTGAAGTTGTGCTGAGCTTACACAGTGAACCATTTGTTTTCATTGGCAATGTTGCATTGTTTTATATACAGACTTTTGCTGGTCGATTTCTTTCATTGCAATTATCTTTTTAACTTCAGGACAGTTTAATACATCTTCAAAGTTGATATTTTGAAAGTGAATATATGGTGTGTTTTAACCATGGCACAATGTCATATGGGTAGTGGCACCATTTCACACATTTACAGCTGAAGATTCTGATCTCTGGACGTCCATATTCTGGTTCACCGCATCAATTCTTCCAAAGATCCTTGACTGGAAACAAAATAAATTGTTTGCTTGGCCTTAGGTCCAGTTTTGTATACATATCATATAATGCTCAGAATTGCTCTTAGAATCATACAGTTCTTCTGTATGTTAGAATCATACAGTTCTTCTGTATGTTAGAATCATACAGTTCTTCTGTATGTTAGAATCATACAGTTCTTCTGTATGTTCTTCTGTATGTTAGAATCATACAGTTCTTCTGTATGTTAGAATCATACAGTTCTTCTGTATGTTAGAATCATACAGTTCTTCTGTATGTTAGAAAATTTTATCTCTGTGTAAATCAAATATTTTGCTTGAGAAATATTTTTAAGGTATATTCGTCCAATGAATTTCTTATTGAGTTTTGGAGTGAAGTCCAGCTATGCTTGATGAAATGTATCAAATTGTCACCCCTTCATTTGACCCTACATGTAACTGCATTTTATTGCTCGATACAAAGATCATAATTTGGCCGCTTGTTAATACTTAGGCCTCTTGTTTAGGTCTCCTCCTCCGTCCATATACTAACTTCATGTGTTCATACCGAAAAAAAAGAGATGCCAATCCATGCATGCATAATTGTCCTCTCATGCATTTCGTAAACAGACGTTACACTACAGTACTTCCCTTTGCCGTATCAGGCACTGAACTTCAGGACAACATTTGCAATATTTACAAATATAGAAATTATAATAGCTACGAGGCATTGATTATTATATTTTTTGTATGTCTGTGGACTTAACCAGCTCTTTGATGTGTTTAGATGGTCGAGTTCAATCTTAAGAAGAATAGGGGTGAACAGACATTTCTTGGTTACTGGGACCCACATTGATAACAGATTGATACTTGTGCTGACCACAGCTAGTGGGAATGTGACACTCTCCACCAGGGGGCACTGTTGGGTGTGAAAGATAAACTCTGCCCACTGAGAGGCACTCTTAACTGCCACAGCTATAACCTCAGCTTCAATGAGATTATGCTATTCTAACAGAACAGAGTTATATTTGATATTATATCTCTGTAAGTACTGTTGATTACTGTATATTTTATGCTACGTACGTATATGTTGTGAAATATATCGGTATTAGTGAGGCTCGATACAAAGATGAGGACTTGAAGAGTTGTCTTCTCCTGAATATTATTGTTATTATATATACCCTGATTGGATACATGAAGAACAGCCTCTGATCGGACTTATCAAGTGCTTCATGTTTAACTTATGTAAATATATACAAATGTGATGTCTCGTCCGTGAAATCATATTTAATTTTACTCATTGTTTTCTGGAAGAGAATGGTTTCATGTCACATGAACGTCATGTGATAACATGATTTATTACAGCAAGGAATAACAACATAATGTAGCAGCCTGGGACAGTGATGTATACAGATTACTTGAAAGTTGCTGGCTGTAGTCTATTGTTGGATAATATTTTCATAATTTAACGTGATCCAATGCAATAAACCTGTCCAAATACAAAGCGAAACTCTCATTTGTTTTATGCTTTTTCTTTTCTCTGAACCCCTCTAATTCTCATATACAGACCAGAATTGACTTCTGGCTGTTAGATTATCCTCCCTCTGCATAAGACTTCCCCTTCGCCTGGGTGGAACTTGGTTATATACTGGTGGAATAGGCTGGATAAAACACAGGCTCCCTTGAGTAACACCTTCAAGAGTCATTTATGGTGCATTGCAACAACGTAAACGATGGTCAAAACATATGAAGATTGACCGGCACACAGATTGAGTAATTATTTTGGGTCCATCTACAGTTTCAATTTTTGGTGAGTGGATATCATAGAGGGGCACGATGTGTTCCATAACAAATGTAGGTTGAGGTCAAAGGTCACTTTTGCTTGAAAACCAGGAAATTATTGAAAATTGCTAATATTTTGTGAGTGGATTGAATAGGGGGAAATGATGGGTCACAAAAATGTAGGTCCAGTTCAAAGGTCACCGTGACCCCAAAATCAGGAAATTATTGAAAATCATTGTTTTTCTTGCCTGCAGATACATTATAGGGACAGGATGTGTCCTGTACAAAATTAGGTCAAGGTCAAGGTCACTGTGACCCCAAAATCAGGAAATCCTTAAAATTCACATTTTTTACATGCCTGTCGAAGACGATGAGGTTGTATAATGAGATGGTGCGTTTGTCATTTGGTCCTATGGAGTTGTCTCCCCTGTTTGACACATGTATGAAAGAGCTACATTAAGTTAAACTGTTGTGAAATATAGATCATGCATTTACTAATTTAACTGAGAGAGGGTCCTTTTTGAACTTTTATCTGTTTATTATCTGAAGAACAAAGTTTTACTTTATCATTTTCTTCACATTTTTCTTCCTTCATGAAAAATTTTCTCACCTGAAAAAAATCTATTTGAAGAAAACTAGTATTTCTCTTGTCTGACCATTGTCAATTTCAGTACGGGATATGTGAGCTCTCGGTTCTTTGTTTCAAGGTCACCTAGTTACCAAGAGCTAAGACCCTTTCAGTTTATCATTGAATATAAGATGTCTTACTTTCTCTGGATTGCTAGCTACCAATAAACAACGATGAAATCTGGACCCGTGTAATTCCAGGAGTACGGGCGTATATTGAAGCCCCTTGGGCTCTTGTTGTCATTGCGAGTATTATAGCATCATGAAAATATAAATATCATTTCTGTATCTTCAGCCGGTTTTTTTGTAATGTTTATCGAAAAATTGTAACACGATTTGCTGAAATTTGCCCACTTACGTTTCCAACAGTTCGTCATAATGTCAGGCCTGTGGCAAGCCTGTTCCAGGCCGATTGGCAGGCCTTGTCATGCTGGTTCATTTACACTGATAATTTGTTGAGCTTATTATAAATTTTGATATTTCCGCTTTTTACCCCTCGGCCAATTTTGGCCATGGAGTATTGTCGTCGTCTTGTACGTCCGTCTGTCTGTACGTCCGTCCATCCGTACGCCCGTACGTGAGCGAGGTAGCCGGAAAACGGTTCCACTGAAGAATTGCAAATTTGGTATGCTTATTTACCTAGTTAAGGACTAGAAGCCTATTGAATTGGGACCTGATTGGGTGGAAACCTTGGTGGCCATCTTTAATTTTATGCAAAATGGATAATGATCCATATCTCGGAAACCATTCGACTGTTGAATACGAAAGTTGGTATACATCATCGATAAATCAAGCAACTTTCAATGAATTACCAAACCGGCTTTTCTGATTAGCTGGAAATCCTGGAGGCCATCTTTAATTTATGTGAAGTCGATATTGATATATATCTCTGATACCATTTAAGTGTTCTATACTAAACTTGGTATACAGCATCGATGTATCAAGAGACTTGCAATGAATAACCACATCAGATCCTCTGAGTGGAGGGAAGGATGGGCGGCCATCTTTAATTTATGCAAAATCATTAATGATCTCGTTCTCTGATACCGTTCAAGTGCTCAATGTAAAATTTGGTATACATCATTGATGCATCAAGAAACTTATGTAATGAACCGGTTTCTCTGATTGAATGGAAACCTTAGGGGTCATTTCTAATTGCAAAATTTTTGATAATCTGTATATTTATGACTTGACTGCTTGGTGTTCCCGACATCTTGGTTCAAATTGAATACATTATGAATGTACCCAGAGCCGAGGGGTTTTCAGATGCGCAGCTTCGTATATCTAATATATTTTTAGGCATGTATCGGCACATAACGGGCTCGTGGTCATCGATTTAATCTTGTACGCGTGAAACCTCAGTCAGTGCAAGTCAGTCCGAGTCAGTCCATGGAGGTAAAAAAACTTCAATGGTCAGTCTTTACAGGGTGAGCGACCAGCTAATCCTGAACCCTACGTCATATGCTCAGTATAACAGCTAATAACTGTACCGCTACGGTAATAACCAATGTACTTAAAGATCTTAGGCCTTTTTATCAACTTATTCAAGAATATCTGAAATTCCATTCAGTGACAAGCTTATCCTGTTTATTTGGTGTCCTTTTATTTGCCATTATACCTTCACGTGGCATCTTAGCTTCCTAAGGGCATTTCACGTTCCACTTAACTACCCTTAGCTCAATGGCTTCGTTCTCCGTGTATTTCGCCCCATGTCAGCTTCCCCAAGCATCAAGTCACATGTCCGCTCTATTTAAACGAGCCAATGAAATTATCCGAATTCAAATATTTTGACATGGGAATCTCAGATGTGAGACATGTCGATTGCACTTAAGTGTTCGAGGCGCAAGACTGTGGGAGACCAAGCCGAAGTTGTGCGAATTAGCTATTTTATTTCTCACCCTAATGGAGCGTGCTTCTTTGTTTTTCTTAAGAAAAATCATATTACAAACGGCCTAACATATTAGAAAAAAAATCAAATCGGCGGCAGTTCACAGGAAAATGATATGATTTTTATTTTGTGATGGGGGCACTTCGAGGCCCACCAAGAGATCATTTCAATCGATCGCTTTCTGGAGGTGTGTCTTCATTTTATGAATGTGATTGCGCCGATGTCGGGTCTCACGGGGCCAATCGCATGTGACCATTTGGGAAACGCCCTATTACACTCAGATATCACCCGTTACCGCATGGCTATGAGCAGAAGTTTCTACGTATGATCGTGCCATGCGTTCGGATGATGTCACGTGGGCACATACATAGCTCCGGTGGGACCTTCTTCTGTACTACGTGAGAACAACATAGTATAGAAGAAGGCCCCACCGGAGCAAGCACATACATTGTGTGTACTTTTGATACAATAAATTGAACTTGTTCACCTTGAAGAGTATAACTAGAACAGAAAGGTGAGAAGCAAACAATTTTTATGGGAAGATGTCCAAAAGAAATGAACTAGGCTTCTCCACAGGTATGAGTGGGTTAGTTATTGTTTTAACATCAAATAGCTTCCCTTGAAATTGAAACTTCATCTTCATTTTATCAAGCCATGGTTTTGTAGATATACCACCCCCCCCCCCCCTGTAATACTTTTTTTAACGACCATCCCTCCCCCCTAATACATTTCAGGGTGTGATTTAAACCCCCCCCCTTAAAGGAATTCGTAGCGCACCCCCCCACCTTATATAACTCTATAGTTTTGCCCCCCCCCCAAATATAAAAATAAAATAATTATGTTGTCATTGTTTTGCCCCCCCCAATATAAAATAAAATCCCCCCCCTCCCCAACCATCCCCTCCCCTCCTAAAACCATCCACAGACATGGGGGTACCTAACCCTTACAAAACCCATCCCCCTCAAACTGATTTCATTTCCGCCACCCTCTCCAACTGACCAACTGATTTAACCTCCCCCAAAAAGATGGTTATTTTCAACCCACCCCTCCAATATAAAATTTTGGGAATCCCCCCCGCCCAATAGTCTTCAAGCCGTTTACCCCCCCCCCCCCCACCTTCCCAAATTCTAAAAAAACCCATCCACATGGGATGGGGGGATGCCTATTAAAATTGCAATGGCCCACCTCTCATAGTGTTGTTGTTTTTAGGGTTTCTGTAGTTGTTGTTGTGGTTGATTGTGGATATAACACTTTTTTAACGAGTTCGAAAACTAGTTTGAAAAGAGATTTATTTAAAATATGTCACCGAAGGGATCTTATGCTCATCAACTAGGTCGTCCTCAATAAAAACAACGAAATAGGTTGTCCACAATATCGCCCACTGTTGAATACTCGAACTCTGAAAAATTAGTGTTCATTCTGAATTGTGTAGTTTTGAACACTTTTGCGCATAATTGAACACTTTTACATGCATGTTCATGCGGACGCTAGTGTTCCAAAAGTGTTACAGAATATGTGTTCATTTGTGAACATTGGGTTCAAACATGGTGCTCAGTTTTGAACATGCGCGTTTATATATGTTCTTTAGTGTTCGGATATGAACATAAGTGTTCAGTTTTTAACACGATATTGTGTTCTGATTTGGACGTCAATATGAACGTTAGTGTTCAGTGCCGTCCAACCCCATATTTCGATTGTTGAGATACTTTGCGTTGTGGAATTTTTCGTACCCTTTTCTTTTCATTATTGCTCAAAATGGACCAGTTGATGAATTCCACAACATTGTTTCAACTTATTCTAACCGCTAAAATTAGTCCGAGATTAACGCTTTTACGCGTTCCATAAGTGTTACAAATGTTTGCTGACGGTGTACACACTATTAGACTGTCCGTTCGGTTGCTCGTATATGCAATTGACTATGATTCCATTAAAAAAGCTATGTTTTCCATTATATACATAATATATATTGTTCAATTATAAGTAAAAAGTAGTTTCTACCTATAAGAAGAAAGTAGTTTCCACTCGCACATGTCCAGTTTAATATGGTGAGATATATCCAGACTTTTTTAATACGGTACATATACCAATACGGGGATTCAGCCGCTTAGAAGCGTGGCTTTATTCCTTGAGAGATCGTGAATCGAAATTGCAGTCACATCTCTACAGAACTTGACAATTTAAATTGGTGTGCGAGAAATGAACATCAAGCTCACTGGAGAGAAAATTTATTTGATCTTGGCATTGCAGTGACGTCGAATGTGACGACAATATTCTATCTGCTCGGCTATCGACCTCTAGATGCAAACAATACCGGGAAAAGCTGTTACTGCCCACTGGATTCATATACCTGGGCAAACAGACCCATTCAAAAATATGGAGATTTGAACGAGATTTGGCGCAGATGGGACAGAGAAATGGTGAAGTGGACTGTGGGGGAGGGTGCTTATGTAAAAATGAGTATGAAGGAACTGACAATAAATGATAATTGATATTAATTATAGATGCATATCCATTTTAATGATGCAGATTTTTCTGTACCTGATCACATGATTATATTCTTATCTATTAGCACATTATTTGCAGAACCGTGTTTGATATACAGCTGCCAAATTTTGTAAACTTATATCTACTTGTAGACTACATGCATATCGAAAATGAGTCGCCTTGACCCATATTTTACGCAGTTATGCCCCTTTTAGTGCGCAATCTGCAGCTAATTCCATTATATATTCTTGACTTACCACATTATCCACAGAACCGAACTGAGAGGGTGTCGTCTTATGGTGGACATGTGCAGTCAAGAAGTAGTAGAGAATCATGGTATTTTAGGGGTGCTCATGGGTGATTTGGGGTGATTTGGGGGTCTTACCTGATCCAACTGGGTCGTGTAGGGTCTCATAAGTGCTCTGCATGTACCACTGGCGTGGGTTTTGACTGGACGTGACGTCATACTGCGCATGCAAAGTCGAGGAGTAGTAGAGAAAGGTGTCATTTTTTGGGGTGTGCAGGGGTGTGCTTGGGTGCATGATCTACCCACGAAATGCCATCTTTCGCTACTGCTCCTCGACTGCGAATGTGCACCATGATGTCATTTCGAGTCAAAACAACGCCAATCGTACTCTATTCCACAAGCTTTTCAATATGCACGTTTTCCCGCAATTTTAAAGAGAGTTCCGGAGTTTTTCCCGGTCCTAATTTTTGCATCCACGTGCCAGTGACGTGACCCAGAGTGACATCCAGGGTCTGAGGTCAAAGGTCAACCCCAGGCCCAAGGTGTTACAACCCTCTGGCCCATTCCCTCCACCACACATGAGAGGAGATTTATGCTTTCTGTACTACTTAGATTTTCTGTATACCTGATTTCATGATATATTCTCGTGTATCACCACATTTTTTGTAAAACTGTGTTTGAAAGAGCTGGTTTTTATGTGATCAACCATTATGCTAGTCACCATCAAATCTTACTCAGATAGACGTGGACGTGTGTAGAGCCATATTCGAACGACGAAGATGCGCTGAATATATGATTTGTTAAATTGGACGCCTAAGGTCGAAACTATAATTCCTACTCATAGATATAGAAACTATACTCTCTATTTAAGTCGAAACCGTAGTTCAGAACTATGTTTTGAAGTGGAAAGTATTTTCTCCAAGGGTAGAAAGTAAAACAATTTATATATATTATATGACCAGAAACAAAAGTATATTTATTTACATCCATACTGCGATAAGTTATCCATAGAATCAGTAGTTCTATATAATCAATGTATTATTTGTTTGTCGTTTATTTACGTGATGTGATTATGGTATTCCCGTCGACTGGATGGAGTAATAATATACGCTGCATGCGGTAGCTTTGCTGGCTGTGTTTGCGGAAAAGAATATTTAAAATTAATCCGATGAAATTCTTTAATAATTCAAACAACATCTCCTGATAATGGGACATTTAATTCTCGTCTATCCACCGCACGAGAATCCCTCGCTGTTTTACCTCTATATAGATTATGTTAAATACGATGAGAAAATATGAAATCTGCTTAAAATGGGGTTAGTGCTGAAAGAATATCGTTTTGTCGACGCTGGTTGTCCTCGTTATCCAGACGAGACTATTTAAGTATACGGTACCCATCTCCCCTCATCTCGGAACTTTAGGATCCCTGATACATTAATGTCCGCCTCCACCCAAGATTTTGAACTTAAGACGACTAGAGTTTATTTGAGTTTATTTGGTGGCTATATTGTCGGCTATATGGGCCCATGTGACATTTCATCAACCAGCTGTTCCCTATACCTTACATATAGCACAGTATAGTAAATATTAAACTATTTGAAATACGAAAATGGAATATAGAGAGATCATTTATTGTTCCATTATGCCCGAAGGCTAAAGACACACATATACATAAAACATAATACATAAAAACATATATTACATTTTTAAAATAAACTATGGTACAGTAAACAGAAAGCACTAAATGACATTGGCCAGCACGTTGGCATCCATATGGCAACAAAGCACTGTTGATTCAACGTTTTCGCCTAAATATAAATTAGAACCATTATTCTGAACCATTAATTGGCAGCAGGGGTAACTTAAAGCATAATGTAACACATATACATATGACCCCACTATCTCATTGTCCCATTATCTCTCAGCAACAAAAAACAATCGTGTACATATTTTGCTGTAGCTTCTACAACTGGCTTAAAGGTAGATACCAAAATATTTTTCATCTTTTGAGCAGAGGGGGTGGTTGTATGCAACGGCACAAAAGGCTCAATCGCACTAAATAATATTTTCCTTTGCTCACAGAATCTTGAACAATCAAGTAAAAAGTGGCATTCGTCTTCCACAACATTACAAGAGGTACACACTCTATCACATTCTGGAACGTTATGGTACCTTCCCCTTTCTATTTGCAGTTTATGGGCACCAATTCTGAATTGAAAAAGAGAGTCTCGATGCGCTTTGTTACATATAGACATAATGGCCCCTTCAGGTTCCAGCATTGTCTTAATAGAACAATATGTTTTTGTTTTACTGAACTTCAACAAGGTGTTCCTCCATACAGTATTAGCTTTTTCAAATAACTTCTGCTTAACAAATCTTAGAGTAGCCTTGTGGGCTCTACACCCCTGGTTTTTCCAGAGATGAGAACATCCTACTTCAGAAAGGATGCCTTTCACAAAATAAATCCATTTTTTTTAAATTCCATTTCTGCATTCTTCTATTTGTTCTAGATAAGCTTTATATAAAAGCGAGATTCGCTCAACAGACGTAATATGTAAAAGTAAATTTACACTATTTAGAATTGCATAAAGTTTAACTGGTGCTCTACCAAGCTCACCTAATGCAGCAAAATTGACTGCTTTAGAATGAACCCCAAGCAGCTGTTTACAGAATTTGTTGTGTACAATTTCTGATGCATTGTTTTTACTAAGAATAGACTCAATAGTCCCAGGTTTATCCAGGAAGCCAATCCATATTTCTGAACCATAAAGTAGAATGGGTCGAATTAGACTATCAAATAGTTTGCCAGCTAATGAGATATCTAACTCCTTCAGGCCTATTGCATTTTTAACATGTTTAAAGAGGTAGTAGCATCATTTTGAAAATATACAGCAAATAACATATTTCGATAAAAGCTATTTAGTAATTGAGATCAACTATGGTGAACGTTTTTCTGTGACCTCATTTTTTAATATCGCGGGCATTGAAATCACACTTCTGACATTCTCTGAAAAACGTGACAGCACCTGCATTTGACTCCAGTGCCTGAGATGACGTCACAAAACGCGCATTGGCATTCCGGGCGTGATGCTTTGCAACGTCATACTCGATCTTAGAACTTTTATTACACTATGACGGCTTCCAACGTGACGTCATGGGCACCTGGTCACGTTATCCGACGTCATCTCAGTCATTTCTCATTTTAATGTTGTTCACTTTACCGAATTGAAGAATATGACTATATTGGTTTCTACAAGAAATACAAGCCTTCACGACTTGAAAATCTTTTGGCAAATGTTGCAAGTGATCATGCTGTTCAGTTTACCCGAACAATTAAAATCACGCTATTACCTCTTTAAAGGAGAAAATTGCCTTTTTTGCTCGGTTTGCGAGGTTATCAATAGCAAAATTGAAATGACCATTTCCGTGAAGTACGACCCCTAGATATTTGTATTTATTAACACATTCAATCTGGTCCTTGCCAATATGAAAATTATAGTTGATACTCCTATTACACCCAAAAGTCACAATTTTTGTTTTCTTTATGTTAACAGACAATCCCCAGTTTAACAAATACTTTTCAAGACAATCAAGTTTTAGCTGCAGATCTTCTCTATTCAGAGACAAAAGTACAATATCATCAGCGTAGGCTAAATTTGATACATGTTCATCCCAGACACGGGGTGAATTACAGTTGGGGCTGTTTAGTCCCGTTAATAAATCATTAATGAACAGGTTAAATAAGATTGGGCTTAATACATTGCCCTGAAACACTCCTCTAGCAATAGGGAAGGTGTCACTCATACATGAATTAGACTTTACCCGAGACTGACTGAGAAGATACATCTGTTTGATGGAGTTGTATATATTTCCCGAGATACCATATTTTTGTAATTTTAGGAAAAGCCCTTGGTGCCAAACAGAGTCAAAGGCCTTATTAAAATCAATTAAGCATGCATACAGCCTTTTGTTTTGACGAGAGTATTTATCAATTAAAGTTTTCATTACAAATAAATGGTCTGCCGTTCTACTGCCTTTTCTAAAGCCCACTTGAGATTTGGTGACTAAACCATTTCTGTCCGAGAAATCTATCAATCGGTTATTTAGTATGGAGCAATATATCTTACTGATGCAACTATTGAGGGTAATACCTCTGTAATTGTTAGGATCAAGAGGATTACCACTTTTCAAGACCGGAACAACTAAACCAGTGGCCCACGCTTTGGAAAACTGACCTAATGAAAGAATTTTATTGAATATCATTAACATAATTTCTTTTATATGTGGATAAGCAGATGTAATCATTTCATTACTGATGCTATCACCACCACATGCTTTATTATGCTTTAGTGATTTAATGACCTCAGCAATCTCCTTTTCTGTTATGGGGTGATTCAGGTTAGACATCGGTGGAGAGTGCCGACTCTCCAATTTCTCCAGTTCCCTCTCAACAGCTAATTTCCTGTCAGTAGGGACATTTTCAATTTTTAATGACCTCAGCAATCTCCTTTTCTGTTATGGGGTGATTCAGGTTAGACATCGGTGGAGAGGGCCCGACTCTCCAATTTCTCCAGTTCCCTCTCAACTAGCTAATTTCCTGTCAGATGGGACATTTTCCAATTTTTTACAATGGAGACTTCTATAATGATCAAACCAAGTATTGATTTGTATTCTATTATTATTATTATGATCCGTATTAGAATCTTTTAGTTTTTTAACTGTATTCCGACAAAAATGGAAGAATCCTTATAAGCGGAATTATTATGATCCGTATTAGAATCTTTTAGTTTTTTAACTGTATTCCAACAAAAGTGGAAGAATCCTTATAAAGCGGAATTATTAAGTTCATCCAATAAATTTTGTCGATATGAAGATTTGCATTTTCTGGTTTTATTTCTATATTCCTTTTGCTTCTTGAAATACCTAGACTTTATATGGGGGTTCATGTTATATATGTGCTATTTGAAATTTCCATCTGATATCATTATGTCGCTGATAAGTATACAAAACAGTATTGCCTAAATATAATACTTTGGTACAAAGGGTGTATACATATATTTGATTTCAATAGTTACAAGTTTTCGGAATACAAATGTCACTGTAATGGATTTCAAATAATATTCTTTGTGGTTCGATGAAAAACAATCCGATATGATACAGCCCTAGACTTATACGAAATGAGGTTGGATAGTGTCCAGAAATATACCAGTTATATGGCGATCTGAAATATTCAGGGTTTGCTTGATATTATTCTGAGCAAAAGTCTTTGAAGAACATGCAGGTCTGTACCACTCTGTCAGGCGAGCCATGGGACTGGATTTATTGATGAGCAGGTGAAAACTTCCTAACTGATGGAAGGGACACAACTCTGACTGGTTTAGCCACTGAACGGTTGGCGTTCATATGCGTGTGATTACTGTTACTGGTGTAGTAGCACCCAAATTTGAGGGTGGTTCGAAAGCAAGTCTATTGACAGAAGCTAGAACAATGCTATAAAATTTCTGAAGCTAGCAACACTGTAACATTTATGGTAATATAATCTACAAATTTAGCGACACTGTTGAAATGTCATGGTAACATTATTAACAAATGTTGCAATACAATCTCTGAAACTAGCAACACTGTTGACATTTTATGGCAGCATTGTTAACAAGTGTTGCAATATAATCTCTATACCTGGCAACACTGCTGACAGATCTGGTAACAATGTTATCAAATGTTGCAATAAAATCTCTGAAACTAGCAACACTGCTGACAGATCTGGTAACGTTGCTAACAAATGTTGCAATATAGTCTCTGAAACTAGCAACACTGTTGACAGATCTGGTAACATTGTTAACAAATGTTGCAATATAGTCTCTGAAACTAGCAACACTGTTGACAGATCTGGTAACATTGTTAACAAATGTTGCAATATAGTCTCTGAAACTAGCAACACTGTTGACATCTTATGGTAACATTGGACAAGTGTTGCAATATAATCTCTATACCTGGCAACACTGTTGACAGGACTGGTAACATTGTTAACAAATGTGGCAATATAGTCTCTGAAACTAGCAATACTGTTGACATTTCATGGTAGCATTGTTAACAAATGTTACAATATAATATCTGTATCTGGCAACACTGCTGACAGATCTGGTAACAATGTTAACAAATGTTGCAATATAGTCTCTGAAACTAGCAACACTGTTGACATTTTATGGTAACATTGTTAACAAATGTTGCAATATAATCTCTGTATCTGGCAACACTGCTGACAGATCTGGTAACATTGTTAACAAATGTTGCAATATAGTCTCTGAAACTAGCAACACTGTTGACATTTTATGGTAACATTGTTAACAAGTGTTGCAATATAATCACTGTATCTGGCAACACTGCTGACAGATCTGGTAACATTGTTAACAAATGTTGCAATGTAGTCGCTGAAACTAGCAACACTGTTGACATTTTATGGTAACTTTGTTAACAAGTGTTGCAATATAATCTCTGAAACTAGCAACACTGTTGACATTTTATGGTAACATTGTTAACAAGGGTTGCAATATAATCTCTGAAACTAGCAACACTGTTGACATTTTATGGTAGCACTGGTAACAAGTGTTGCAATATAATCTCTATACCTGGAAACACTTGACAGACCTGGTAACATTGTTAACAAATGTTGCAATATAGTCTCTGAAACTAGCAACACTGTTGACATCTTATGGTAACATTGGACAAGTGTTGCAATATAATCTCTATACCTGGCAACACTGTTGACAGGTCTGGTAACGTTGTTAACAAATGTTGCAATATAGTCTCTGAAACTAGCAACACTGTTGACATTTTATGGTAGCATTGTTAACAAGTGTTGCAATATAATCTCTATACCTGGAAACACTGTTGACAGCTCTGGTAACATTGTTAAAAAATGTTGCAATATAGTCTCTGAAACTAGCAACACTGTTGACATCTTATGGTAACATTGGACAAGTGTTGCAATATAATCTCTATACCTGGAAACACTGTTGACAGGTCTGGTAACATTGTTAACAAATGTTGCAATATAGTCTCTGAAACTAGCAACACTGTTGACATTTTATGGTAGCATTGTTAACAAATGTTGCAATATAATCTCTGTATCTGGCAACACTGCTAACAGATCTGGTAACATTGTTAACAAATGTTGCAATATAGTCTGAAACTAGCAACACTGTTGACATTTTATGGTAACTTTGTTAACAAGTGTTGCAATATAATCTCTGAAACTAGCAACACTGTTGACATTTTATGGTAACATTGTTAACAAGTGTTGCAATATAATTTATGAAACTAGCAACAATGTTGACATTTTATGGTAACATTGGTAACAAGTGTTGCAATATAATCTCTGTACCTGGCAACACTGCTGACAGAATATAATGTCTGAAACTAGCAACACTGATGATAACCCAGAAACTCTGGCTGTGATAGGTGAAAATAGGTAAAGGGGCGTGGCATTCCTATCACAAAGGGGTCAGCAACAACAACCAAAAATAAAAAATAGACTCCTTAGCCGAACCAAAAATAAAAAATAGACTCCTTAGCCGATGTTTTCGGGCTACACTGATGACATTGTATGGTAGGTCATAACCCAGAAACTCTGGCTGTGATATGTAAATTTAGGGTAAGGGGGCGTGGCATTCCTACAACAATAATAAAAAAAAAAAAATAGACCCCTTAGCCGATGTTTTCGGGCTAGGTAGGTCATATTGTAAGCCTGTATATCATGTACATAATGATTAATCTACTGGTAAATATGGAGTAATGAATGCCAATAAATAGTTTTGTTTAGAGGCTGAATCCGCATCCCATAAAACGCTTTCTTGCCTGGCACACCGATTTCGTGCTCGGTGTTCTTTTCTCGCACATTTGAACTGTCAGTTTCCGTTTGGAGGTCAGTGGGAAATTTCCTCCGGCGAGCTTCCGAGTACATACCTAGCGATATATATAACGGACAGCAAATCCTTTCTTTCTGTGCAGAATCTGGTTGAACCGTGTATGGGGATCATGCGGCTATGACATATATATGTTCTGAAATTGTGTTGAATATGTATATAAATATTCCACATCACAATTTGTTCTTGGATTAAATATTGGTAAACTTATGCAGGCCTGCAACGATGAATTGGCCGAGCGGGACGGGTGCGAATGGGTGACAGCTATTGTAGCCTATGTGGCACTGAATATTGAACTTGACCAGAATTTTATATACTTTAACTTTCTGGGTAATTCTGATGTTTCCATATCAGTTAATATATTGAGTTGACAATTTCAGACGAAATAGTACAAGAAATAGAGCACAGAACAACAAATTGAGATATACGATATTGTTATCTTCCCGGGTTAACAGGTTAATGGCCGCTCGATCAAGGAAGGTCGGTGCTACCCGGTAAACTTCAGCAGTGAGTTGTTCATTTCCATGAGATTTTTCAGAAGCACAAAGACAAGAAAAATATCTTAAGGTATTTAAATTAATATTTTTTGGCATTCACTTACAGGTATGAGTGATTTTTCTACAGGAAAATGCATTTTTTCCGTAGTGATTCAGTTATCTTGATGCTATACGACTTACTTCCCTAGTCGATTTTACAAGTTACACTTGAGCTATCACAATGAGATTACAAGGAAACGATGGCGCACATTTCATATCTTACTTGTGAAAAGATGAATTAAATCCGAGAAAATTGAAGCGAGATATTGGCCGTTTTATCAGACAGAAGAAACACAGATTAGATTGGTATACTATTCGTGCGTTGGAAAAATGGAAGGTGCTTTCGCCGAGGTCCGCGCGCTGAGCATTTATAGCAGCACTTTGTCACTAAGCGGCACATTCAGATTTTTCTGTTCGAGGTGCGTTGTAACTTTGTGCAGAGAAGCTATACCCGATTTAATATGGCAGATGCAGTTCCCGCCGTTCCCGTTGTGCAGGAAGCCAAGGCAAAGAAGCCGAGCAAGCCAAAGAAGCCGAGCAAGCCAAAGAAGCCAGCAGCTCACCCAACATACCATGATATGGTGAAAGCTGCCGTCGCCAGTTTGAAGGAGAGGGGAGGTTCATCCCGTCAAAAGATCCTAAAGTACATCCTGGCGAACTACAAAGTAGGAGACGAGAAATCAGTCAACTCCCATCTGAAAATTGCCCTGAGAAATGGCGTCAAGAGTGGATTATTGAAGCAGAGGAAGGGAACCGGAGCTGCCGGATCTTTCTGTCTAGGAGAGTCTGCGAAGAAGGCTCCAGCCAAGGCAAAGAAGCCGAAGAAGGCCGCCACCAAGAAACCAGCAGCGAAGAAGCCCAAAGCCAAGAAGCCCAAATCGCCAAAAAAGACAAAGAAACCAGCTGCCAAGAAGCCGAAGGCCGCCAAACCCGCTGCCAAGAAATCCCCAAAGAAGGCAGCCAAGAAACCAGCCGCCAAGAAGCCAGCTGCGAAAAACCCCGCAAAGAAGTCTCCAAAGAAGGCCGCTAAGAAGCCGGCAAAGAAGTAAAGACCTTGATTCAGCGAGTTAAACTTGCACTAAAGGCCCTTTTCAGGGCCAACCAAATCTTCCGAAAGAGCTTTCAACCTGAGCACATATCGGGTTTTTTTTATGTCCATCCTTGTTTTTATCTCAATGATTACCCACGTTTACCCTCCCCCCCAATGTAGTTGTTTGTACACTAATACTCCCTCAAAATTAGATACTCACAAATTATATAACCAAGTGTTTAATCATGCATTCGTTCGTTCCAAAGCATGAACACTTCGCTACAGACCAATCCGTTCAGTTTAATTGGTCGTAAACTTCAGAGCATGTAAGTCTAATCGCAAATATAGGGTAGGGGGGCGTGGCAACAAAACCAAAAAAATAGACTTAGCCGATGTTTTCGGGCTAGTCTAATCCGACATGCAGCTCCTATAAGATATAATCTATGTACTATACTGATTTCTAATGAATGGAGTGTCTAAACGGCAAACTCTTCTGCCGGACGGACAGCCGGAAAACGGTACTTTGTCATTTTCGCCACCTAAAATAATAACCCACCTTTTCAGTTAAATCACGGGCTTTGAATCCGTTCTTTTATTCAGTTTATTCATGACGATTATTAGCTTTATTCGAGCATCTAATTTATCACAACACGGCTTTCATGAACCGATTTAAACATGTCTGAGAATGTATGATATCTCGTCGGCTCGGGAAAGCTGTGTTGTGATTAGCCCCAGCAGGGATTAATGATACTGTCATTCAATGAATGACAGTATCATTAGGTCCCTGCTGGGGCTATGTTGTGATAAATGCTCCAATAAACTTACCCCCGGAATATTTAGAACGGATTCCAATCCCGAGATTTAACTTAAAAAGGTGGGTTTCTTTTTTTGGGGGGTTGAGAAAATAAAGTATCGTGTTCTGAGGGTCGGACATTTCGCTCCGGCAGGTACAAGATTTTGCCGTTTGGACGGTCTGACCTAGCCAAGTTGACCTGCAACTAAACCATGTCAACTTGGCTATAGATCTGACCCAACATTCAATAGAAATCGGTCTTCTAAAATATGTTGAAGGGGCAGCATGTAGGACTAGTTTAGTCAAGAATTTTCTGTTATTCTTCCTGTAGAAAAAAACTGAAATCTGCAAAATTACTGATATCACGCTTTAAGATTTTTTCTCCGTATAAAAAAACTCCAATATTTGTTTCATGTATTGACGCTCGATTGTATAGAGTGAAGTAATGTACTGAAGTAGTCGCGGACAATGGCCAATAAGGCCATACATACGGTCATAACGAACGCCACGGCCAACCAAATTACCACATCCAGTTTAGTCACTTTATACGGACTCAGTCGATGATATTAACTTCAATACAGTATGACATCACCCTACGCATATACGTCCTAAGTTAGGCCTATGGGGTACTACATACGGAGGAAATGTTATTATTTAAAACGTAAATATATTCTAAGGAAGTGATTTTTTTCACCGGTGACCGTTCGCGCATTTCTCATTTTGCAACTTCGGGGACAGGAAAATTTCCTCCAAATCAGTAAGCACTACGAATTACGGTACCCATTGGCCTGGGACTCCAATGATCTGGCCCCCTTCAATGTCCAAGAACTTATAGACACGAGACGTCGACCTCGATATCATTTGAATTCGAATATGTCAAAGAAGAGCATTATTGAGGGGGGGGGGGCTTAGGCTTAAGGCCAAGGGGGATGAAAGAGATTTTGACATTTTTTTGTCCGGTTGAAATTTCCAAAAAGGCACTAAATTATCAAGGGCGCATTATTTCATCTCCGAAACTTTCTGGGGTGAAATAATGCGCCCTTGATAATTTAGTGTTTCCTATCTTTCAAAGATAGGAAACAATTAAACACAAGAAAATATGACTATTTCTTTGAACTAATTCGAAAAAAACGACTTTGTGGAACAAAATTGATCAAAAATGTAGTGGATTTTTTGAAGTAAAATTTGGAAGTTGAACAAATGTGGTGACTTTAACTGACGAATAAAGTTGAAACATCTCTTCGTTGAGGTCAAACAAGAATGACCTACTTGAAGTTGGAAAATAGAATGCTACACGTGGTCAAGCAAACTGAATTGTTCGGGAAAATGGCGATTCACATTTCTTCCTGCTCAGGTGGACATTTTCCGGCCTCGATGCATTAACCCTTCGCAAAAAAACTGAACACCTGTCAATCAAAGTCATCTGGATGAGACATTCATTCAACGTGTTGTTGTTTTTGGCACGTTGTGCAGAGGGTTAATGGCATTGAGGTATTTGTTCACCCATTCTCATCGACAAACGTTTTCAGAACATGCGATCGGAATGCACAGCCATTCAGGTGTGAGGGCTACTCACTGAAATTCACTATACTACCATCTTTGTTGTCTAAATTTGATGTAATTAGACGGATGATCTGTTTTTCCTAAGTTTGACCAAATTATCAAATCTCGCGCGATTTCTCGAGAAGAAGGCAACAGGATATTAGAGTAAGGCGGCTGAAAAAAGTACATCTCTAGGGAGGTTTCCAAAAATGATTTTCACCATTGAAACTGGCCAATTAAATATTTTGTATTCTAAATATCACCATATTTTACTGAATTATGATGCCTCTTTGATGTTTATACATGTTATGGACGATATCTTCGACATGCCTACTTGCGCGTATGAATATTATTAACATGTGATGGGTCACCTTGTTTGGGAAAGAAGCACGCACTGTCACTTTCCGACCTGTGATTTCAAAGCGCTGAATTCGATTTCTTTGCCAACAGATGGACTTCAAAGTACGTATCTAACTGTATTTGTGGAAAATTTGAATTTATTTCTGCTGTAGTTTATTTTCTATTGAATTATCTTGATTTCCTTGTGACGTCGGAGGCAAAATGGCGAAATTTCAGCGGTAGTTTGTGTTCACGTGCACAGTCGAAATATTTAAGTGCGGCCACGTGCTTCAGGCGAAATGGATAATTTCGCTCGTAGGACCTCCAAAACTTACTTGAGTCATTTTATTTATCGTTTTCCTGGCCTGTTATAGTATTTATTTTCTGAAAGTCGCTTCACGAAATTCGTTGTCATTTCATTACATTTTTGCTTCACAAAGGTTTTGAAAAAAAATTCCCCCCAAAAAAAGAAATACATTTTTTGTCATTTCATGTCTCATGGTATCATTGTGTCATAAAATTTGGGCATTATAATGATGAGGGGCGTTTTTGGAAATTTAGACTTGGCAAAAAATTGTCCAGTATAGCCTGATGATCCTTAATGTCACACTCAAGTTTGTTTCACTCAGTCAGTTTGGTTGTTGGAGGAGGCCGGAGTTGGGTGAAGGAAGGTGTTTGGGGTAGAGATGTACCATCTGTGGTCCGAATGGACCGTGTGGGGTGTTCTCTTGTAGCTCTCTGCAAGTAGACCACGAATTGGAATGGTTTTTGTTGGAAGTCGCATCGTGCTAGGCATGCGCAGTTGGGCAGTAGTACTGAAAGATGTCATTTTGGACGTGGGAAATGACATGTTTGGGCAATCAAGGTACCCATCTTTGGTCCAAATGGACCGGCTGGGGTATCCTGGTGAAGCTTTCGTGGGGTAGAGCCAGACTGGCATGTTTTTTATTGGAAATCGCGCCAATATGCGCATGGACAGTTGAGGTGTAGTAAGTAAAGTCGTCATTCTGAAGGTGCGCAGGGGTATATTTGAGCGATTGAGGGGCCATTCTTGGTCAGAATGCGTCGTGTGAGGTGTCCGAATGAAGCCCTCGGTGTGTAGAATGCGCAAATAACTGTTTCAGGACATGCTGGCTCAACGGTATCCTTGACTGCCCGAACGAAGATTAAACTTTTTCAAACGACGGCTTCTGATTGGACAAGAGTCTACGAGAATTGTAACCATACCCAACGCAGATCTCCCAGCGTGGATATGCTGGTGGGGATAATTAAATGATTGACCGGTCATCCTTGTTGTCGTTGTTCTCTCATCTGTCTACATCATTATGCTAGGGAGTTGAGGTTTAAGATAATGCGTTAGGGCGTTAGGATAGGGCGTTAAGACGTTGAGACGGGCGTTGATCAGCGTCTTTGGTCCAAATGGACCGGCTGGGGTATCCTGGTGAAGCTTTCGTGGGGTATAGAGCCAGACTGGCATGTTTTTTATTGGAAGTCGCGCCAATCTGCGCATGGACAGATGAGGTGTAGTAAGTGAAGTCCTCATTCTGAAGGTGTTCAGGGGTATATTTGAGCGATTGAGGGGCCATTCTTGGTCCGAATGCGTCGTGTGAGGTGTCAGAATGAAGCCCTCGGTGTGTAGACCACGACTTGAGGGATGTGCACGTCATCGGTGACGTCATCAATAAGAGAAGTAGTCAATTGGGCATTTTGGGGATCTGAAGGAAGGTGTTTGGGGTAGAGACAGCTCTCTGCATGTAGACGACGAATGGTATGGTTTTTGTTGGAATTACAACACATATAAGGGAAGTGGGAAGAGGTGCCGACATACTGACAGTCACATGACTTCACAGTATAGTCTTCCGGTTAAACTATTCTAAAGCACATACCAAGAATCTAACGATTCGTGATATGTGTTGTATCTCCGGTACGCTTTTATTGTACCTGTTCATGTGGCAACTTGGATGACATGACCACACGGCCCCTAGCACCGGCATCAGCGGTATTAGATACAAATCTAGAGAGCTATGATGGAAATGCTCTGACAACTCGTATATTGGTAATTGGTGAGCTGTTTCGCTGTGACAGCTCGTGCACTTGGGATTGGTGAGCTGTATCGTCGTCGGATGAAAATGACGGCATTTAACACAAAAGACGTCTGTAAGGCCCGATGTCGACCCAGCATCAACTTCCCACAAATGCCAACATATATCAAAGACCAAAAGGTCTGTACAGGGGGCGGGCCTCGGGGACGAAACGTCCACCAGCAGAATCTCGCCATGTACAGGTACAAGTCGCATGGTGCTACGCATGCGCAGTTGGTCAGTAGTAACGGAAGATGTCATTTAGGGCGTGCGTGGGGGTGTGTTTGAGTGATTGAGTGACCACTATTGGGTCATGGGCGGTATCATAGTGAAGCACCGGTAGAGTAAACTCCGACTGGACGGATGTGTTTTGGAAATAAGGCTATGGCCCGCATACGCAGACAGAGAATTGTGGGAAAAGGGCACTGTATGGGACGTTATGGGGTCGAGATGGACCAATATTGGTCTGAATGGGTCGTGAGAGGTATCAGTTTGAAGCACTCGTGGCTCCGACTGAAGGGGTTGGGTCATGGAAATGACGTCATTCTGTACATGCGCAGTCGTGGAGTAGTAGAAAAAGGACAGATTCGGAAGTGCGCAAGGCACTGTTGTCACATCTGGGGGTATATATACACCTGGAAAAAAGTTAAGCACCCCCATGAACATTTACAAAGGTATATGTATTGGTCGATATCAGAGGTGTACACGCACCCTAAGTTTGTAAAGCTGCATGCTATCATGTAAGGTCATGTTCTGGCTACAAGAAAACACAATAATGACAGTTTTCTTTATCATTTTAATGATAGCACTGGCGTACCAAAAAAGTAACTGTTTGAGCTCAAAATGATACCCGTTACAAGTATGGAGCTGGAGAGTCATCCAGGCAAAATGGTTTGGATATGAATGGATAAAAAAGTGATTTGTAACAAGGGAAAGTTTTCCAATTCAATATCTGGTGTATCCTCCACGTGCTTGGATAACTGCCTCTACCCGGCGTCGCATCCCCCCAGTCAGTCGTCGTATTCGTTGCATAGGAAACTGTCGCCATTCCTGGTGTAAACCTGCTTCCAGCTCACGCAGATTTTGTACTGGAGGTTCACGTGCTTGTATTCGACGCCCAAGAATGCCCCAAATGTGCTCCAGAGGATTCAGATCAGGACTCATGGCGGGCCAAGGAAGATGAGTCACTGCATTATTCTGAATGAATGCTGTCACTGCACGAGAACGCTGCGGTCTAGCGTTGTCATCCATAAACACAAGTCTGGTAGCAAGAGGATGGTTATCAAAATGGGGGACAACAACTGGGGCAAGGACATCCCGGATGTATTGATCGCCATTCACATTCCCACGTATTGTTACCATGTCAAGCTTACAGTCATGAGAGACCTAGCCCCACACCATTACTGGACCCCCACCAAAGTCAACTGTCGGTTTGATGTTTCTTGGTGTATAAGCTGCATTTGGCTGCCTCCAAACTCTCACGCGTCCAACGGTTACATGAAGAAGGAACCGGCATTCATCCGACCAATGAATTCTTCGCCAACTTATCAGATTCCAGCGGTGTCGTGCTATACACCAAGCCAACCGTACTCGTTGGTGATGATCACTCAGGAGAGGACGTTTGGCGACCCTTCTGGACCGATACCTGGCACTTCATAGGCGATTCCTGGCTGTTCTCGTGGAGAAACGGCGATTTGGTAACCAGAGGTTCTTCAGAACAGTACTTTTGGCGAATGGATCTCGTCGAATTAGCCGCAGAAGTGCCCGTCTTGACGTTGTCATGTCACCCGGGGTCGTCCGGAACGTGGACGGCTCTTCACCTCATTGGTTTCCCTGCGTTTCCTCACCAGACGGCTGATAACTGTGTAGATATTGAGTTGACGACCAATTGCTTTAAAGGACATACCGGTTGAATGCATACCAATAATTTGCCATCTCTGTTCATCTGATATCCTTCTTCGTGCCATGGTGACAGATAATGATTGAATATTGCAACTCATGCACATTAATTACCGAAATATGGGGCGTGCACAAACTGCATTTGGGAAAATTCGTGTGTTCCCTCTTCCACATGCTTCCCATGATATTTTTTCCTGTCACTTTCCTTGAAATTACAACACATATAAGGGAAGTGGGAAGAGGTGCCGACATACTGACTGCGTCACATGACTTCACAGAATAGTCTTCTGGTTAACCTATTCTTAAGCACATACCAAGAATCTAACGATTCGTGATATGTGTTGTATCTCAGGTACGCTTTTATTGTACCTGTTCATGTGGCAACTTGGATGATATGACCACACGGCCCCTAGCACCGGCATAAGCGGTATTAGATACAAATCTAGAGAGCTATGATGGAAATGCTCTGACAACTCGTATACTGGTAATTGGTGAGCTGTTTCGCTGTGACAACTCTTACATTGGAGATTGGTGAGCTGTATCGTCGTCAGATGTAAATGCCACCATTTGTTGGATCATCATTATTATCATACCTACCACCAGACACAGGCTAAACCTTAACATGGGTGTGTTATTAGTTGTTATATTAGGGGGTGCTTAACTTTTTTCCAGGTGTATATTTCATTCAAGTATAGCGGATAGCGGTTGTCGTGTATAACAACAAGTTCAGCAATGTGCATATAGTTTATTATTCCCAATGTTACATCATACCCAGGCTCGGGGAGCCGCCCTGGGTATGTTTATTATGTTCACAGAAAAACAGATTGAAATATCAAACACCATGTTTTGTTATTTAACGCGCCGTAACATTAGGTACAAGTGTTTACAGAGCTCAAGTCAACGATCAGCATGTAGACATATAGAGTATATACGGCAGGTTATGGTATTCATCAGTGCCTGTCGGGAGTGAATCTGTCCATCCGAGGGGTTGGTCGATCAGTTTAGCCACGAAGAACGTAACATTAGTCACCCTCTCCACTGTCCTTTTGTGTTGGGGAGTTGACGTTGCGCCCATTTCAAGGGATCCACGGTGTCCACATTTGGGCCAGTGACACACGATTGGTGATGGCGAAAGGATGGCCGTACACTTGGTTGTTGGCACTGGAATAGAAATAGCGCAGTTAACCCGTCATCTTATGGTATAAGATGTACCCAAAAGCGACATTTAATTTGAAAGCCGTAGGTTGGTCATTGAAGATGGCTTCCACGCATCTGTGTAGAGAGGCGATGTCGGTCAGTCGGAAATTGTAGATATCTTGAATAGAGCGATGACGGTGGAAACAGTGCCGGGTCATGGGCCAATGGCGCCGATAGATATCACTCACTGGTTGATCTTCGGGTAAGAGATTGCTGGATTATTTATGGGGTCGTCCGCGGAGGGTACTTTGCCCTCCACGTCGTACAAAATCTGACCCACGGTCTTGTCGTCGGAATCTGACTGTTGAATTAGGGCAACATCATCATCGGCCCTCGTGCGACGGGTGGGAGTTCCCGCTGTCTCGATACTGGTGCCTACGGGCTCCTCTACCTGCAAACGTGGCTGCGGAACAGGGTGTCGTGTGCGTTGGTGTCGCAGCAACTGACTGGGCAGTTTGAAAAGCCGACTAAATGCCTCGCATGGATGCTTGGGTGGCCCATGGAGTGAACGTTCATGGCGCTGTAAATGATCCGGGCGCTGAAACGACTGTGTGCTTATCGTACAGCGACTGTGTACTTGTCGTACAGCTATACTGGGCGGTTCGGTCTATCCGTCATGTATGATACGTCAATCCCTTACAACATGGGAACTACGTGTGGGGAACCATTCAACCAGATATTGAAAAGGAACAAGTATATTGCACGCATACTGTACCCGATTGACGGTATCAAACATGACGGACCCACCGGCGGTTCCGTCGTGCCTGGTAGCCTGATGTCGACGCAAGTCGTGCAGACGAGTGAATGATTTCAGTTGTTTGCGCATTCAAATCGCATTTTCCAGGGCCTCGGTGATGTCATCGCACGCATGCGTACGAACCTTTGGTGCACCCGCATCCTGATGTACCATATGCCCTACGGGCATGCGATGACGTCTCCGAGGCCCTGGAAAATGCGATCAGAATGCGCAAATAACTGTTTCAGGACATGCTGGCTCAACGGTATCCTGGACTGCCCGACGACGCTTAGGTTACACCGAACGAAGATTAAACTTTTTCAAACGACGGCTTCTGATTGGACAATAGTCTACGAGAATTGTAAACATACCCAACGCAGATCTCCCAGCGTGGATATGATGTGCTGGTGGGGATAATTAAATGATTGACCGGTCATCCTTGTTGTCGTTGTTCTCTCATCTGTCTACATCATGGCGTAAGTCGTTATACTAGGGCGTTAAGGTTTAAGATAATGCGTTAGTGCGTTAGGATAAGGCGTTAAGACGTTGAGACGGGCAATTGAATTAGTGACAATTCCATGGAATATCTACAAAATCAGAGCTTCAGGGCTAATTCATCAGGGCGTTGAAACGTTAAGCTAGGCGTTGGCGGGCGTTACTGTGTTACTGTTCATAAAAGCAAGCGTATCCTAAAGCCGTACATGGTCGAAGATTAAACTTTCTCAAACGATGGTAGACAAGAGCCTACGAGGATTGTAAACATACCAAACGCGGCTCCCCAGCGTGGGTATGACGTACTGGAGGAGATATGGCCATACATCAAGAGAAGTGAATCCCCCTGGTCCCAGCTGGAGTTGAACCCGTACACAGGGTGTGGGTGCACTCGTTGGCCTCACAATGGTCTTTGCCCTATTGACCCTGACGCTGTGGCAATGACAGATCTGTCTTTCAGCGACAGAAAACAACGGCTCTTCAGAGCCTCCATGTCTTCCGAAAGAGAAACGGCTAACTAAGCACAATGTTCACAGACACACACACACGCGCGCGCACGCACTCACTCAACATCGTGGGACTGAAAATTGAAATGCGGCTCAGTCGTACACCAGTACATCTCAGTCCTCGACTTGGGGGTAGTTGAACTGAGTGTGCTAAAAATAGATCACCAGCTATCGTGCTATAAAAGGCCGATGATGATGTCGCCATAATTCAAGTCAGATTCCGACGACAAGACCTGGGATCAGTTTTTGTAGGACGTGGAGGGCAAAGTACACTTAGTGGACGACCCCATAAATGTGTCCAGCGATCTTTTACCCGAAGATCATCCAGTGAGTGACATCTATCGGCGCTATTGGCCCATGATCCGGCACTGTTTTCACCGTCATCGCCCTATTCAAGATATCTACAATTTCCGACTGACCGACATCGCCTCTCTACACAGATACGAGGAAGTCATCTTCAATGACCAACCTACGGCCTTCAAATCAAATGTCGCTTTTGGGTACATCTTATGCCATAAGATGACGGATCAACTTCTCTATTTCTCTTCCAGTGCCAACAACCAAGTGCACGACCATCCTTTCACCATCACCAATCGTGTGTCACTGGAGACGGCAGTGACCCAACTGGACACCGTGGATCCCTTGGAATGAGCGCAACGCCAACGCCCCAACAGCAAGTGGACAGTGGAGAGGGTGACCAAAGTTACGTTCTTCGTGGCTAAACTGATCGACCAAACCCTCGGATGAACGGATTCACCCCCGACAGGCACTGATGAATACCATAACCTGCCGTATATACTCTATATGTCTACATGCTGATCGTTGACTTGAGCTCTGTAAACACTTGTACCTAATGTTACGGTGCGTTAAATAACAAAACATGGTGTTTGATATTTCAATTGTTTCTGTGAACATAATAAACATACCCAGGGCGGCTCCCCCAGCCTGGGTTGATGTAACATTGGGGATAATAAACTATATGAACATTGCTGAACA
This sequence comes from Hanleya hanleyi, assembly GCA_036873755.1. Lineage (NCBI taxonomy): Eukaryota > Metazoa > Mollusca > Polyplacophora > Lepidopleurida > Hanleyidae > Hanleya > Hanleya hanleyi. The sequence continues at coordinate 51,547 of JAVTVY010030079.1, read as the reverse complement.
TGTTGTTATTCACGACAACCGCTATCCGCTATACTTGGATGAAATATATACCCGCAGGTGTGATATAATTCCCTTCCGAACTTCCGAAACTGTCCTTTTTCTACTACTCCACGACTGCGCATGTGCAGATTGACGTCATTTTCACGACCCAACCCCACCAGTCGGAGCCGCGAGTGCTTCAAGCTGATACCTCCCACGACCCATTCAGACCAATATTGGTCCATCTCGACCCCATAACGTCCCTTCCAGTGCCCTTTCCCCACAATTCTCTGTCTGCGTATGCGGGTCATAGCCTTACTTCCACGATACACCCGTCCAGTCGGAGTCTACTTTACGAGTGCTTCACTATAACACCGTCCACGACCCAATCGGACCAATAGTGGTTCCTCAATCACTCAAACACTCTCCCACGCACATCCTAAATGACATCTTTCGTTACTGCTGCCCAACTGTGCATGCGTAGCACAGTGAGACTTCCAACAAAAACCATACCATTCGTCGTCTACATGCCGAGAGCTACAAGATAACACCCACACGGTCCATTTGGACCACGGATGGTCTATCTCTACCCCAAACACATTCCTTCACAATCCCAAAATGCCCACGTTTGGCTACTTCTCCTACTGATGACGTCACAGATGACGTGGACATCCCTCAAGTCGTGGTCTACACCCCGAGGGCTTCACTTTGACACCTCATACGACGCATTCGGACCAAGAATGGTCCCTCAATCGCTCAATTATACCCTTGCGCACCTCCAGAATGATCACTTTACTTACTACACCCCAACTGCCCATTCGCAGATTGGCGCGACTTCCAATAAGAAACACGCCAGTCTGACTCTACCCTACGAAAGCTTCACTAGGATACCCCAACGCCCAAAATGACATCTTTCGTTACTACTGTCCAACTGTGCATGTGTAGCGCGATGCGACTTCCAACAAAAACCATTCGAATTCGTTGTCTACATGCAGAGAGCTACAAGATGACACCCAACAAGGTCCATTCGGACCACAGATGGTCCATCTCTACCCCAAACACCTTCCTTCACACCCCCAAAATGCCCACTTTGACTACTACTCCTACTGATGACGTCACAGATGACGTGGACATCCTTCAAGTCGTGGTCTACACCCCGAGGGCTTCACTTTGACCTCTCACGTGACGCATTCGGACCAGGATGGTCCATCTCTACCCTAAACAACTTCGTTCACACCCCCAAAATGCCCACTTTGGCTACTACGCCTATTGATGACGGCACAGATGACGTGGACATCCCTCAAGTCGTGGTCTGTGCCACGAAAGCTTCACTTTGACACCTCACACCTTCAATCGCTCACACCCCCACGCACCCCCAAAATGACCACTTTACTTTCTACACCCCAACTGCGCATGTGCGAATTAAAAAAAAAGCACGCCAGTCTGACTCTACCCCACGAAAACTTTACTAGGATACCACAACCGGGCCATTTGGACCAAACATCTCTACCTCAAACACCTTCCTTATTCACATCCCCAAAATGCCCACTTTGGCTACTACTCCTATTGATGACGTCACAGATAACATGGACATCCCTCAGATCGTGGTCTACACCACGAAAGCTTCACTTTGACACCCTACGCGACGCATTCGGACCAAGAATGGTACTTCAATCGCTCAAACTCACCCCCACGCACCCCTAAAATGCTTGCGTTCTATACTACGGCCATACTGCGTATGCGCAGAATGATGAAAACGGACGACACACTAGTCCAGTCGGATGGTTCCCCACGAGAGCTTCACACTGATACCTCACGCGACCCAATCGGACCACTAGGGGTCCACCTAGACCCCAAAACGTCCACCCTAGGGTTACTTGCCAAGTGCGCATGCGCACAGTAACTTTTCAAAAAAATTCAACGCTTGGCCTCGAGACCCCTTCCATCGTGTTCTACAGCTCGAGATGAAGAAAACAAAGGGCCACAAGCCATACCGCAAATGTCCAGGAGTGGGTTTCCCAGCGGGAACAGCATTGTCCACTGCACCAGTATGGACCTAACAGACCAGACCTACCTGAACTTTTCAAAAAATTTCACCGCATGGCTTCGAGATCCCTCCCATCGTGTTCTACATCGCGAGATGAAGAAAACAAGAGGCCACAACGCATACCGCAAATGTCCATGGGTGGGTTTCCCAGTGGGACCACTTTTGTCCACTGCACCCGTATGGACCTAACAGACCAGACCTATCTGAACATTTCAAAGAATTTCACCGCATAGCTTCGAGACCCCTCCCATCGTGTTCTACATCGCGAGACGAAGAAAACAAGATTCCACATCCCATAGTAAAATCCGCAAGAAAAAAAAATGACCACCCCAATACTTCCACACTGCAAATGTCCATGCGTGGGTTCTCGATTGGGCCTACACCATAGCCGTATAGTGATCGGCCCTCTGGTAGGTATATTAGGGTATTTTCAACCTTGCCTAATATGGGCTGACTCGTTGTGTAGTGGATAGCGTGCCCGTTTCTGGAGGCAGTAACCCGCGCTCGACTCCCGCTGGGCCCAGAGGGATTCCCCTTCGCCCACTGTATGGCTATTTATGGGGATTATAACCTAGAAGCTATACCTGGGACCCTTTGTCTTCGATTACCTACCGGACATTCCCGAAGATGACCGGACATTGCCGGACATTGCCGAAGATTACCGGACATTGCCGAAAATTCTCGGCCATTCCCGAAGATTCAGACGAAGCGGCACCCTGGTTATTTTAAGTCTCGGGCCTACTTTCTGACCGCGTCGGTTTCTCACCGGAAGCGCTTCACCGCCGGACATAACCGCATCACCGCGGAAGACTACATTCCCCCGGGGTCACTTCCGGTCACGTGACCGGAAGTGCATTCAATGACCTTTGCCATAACTATAGTGACCTTGCCCTGCGGCCAGAGGTCAGAGGTCAATGTGGGAGAATTTAACCTTTATATACTACTGATTTATGCCCCCCAAAAAATACTAGATAAAAGCAGAAATGTATCAATATTCTCCGTATCAATATTCTCCGTATTAATATTCTCCGCAAACTATATTTCTGAAGCGGGTATCTCTTAAGGTTTAATAGTAACTAAATCGGATCAAAATCCGACAGGTAACGACAGATTAATCATCTGTTGATTACTTTTTCCGTCGTATTCATATTTTTCCCCCCGCGGAATGGACCGTTCCGTTATGTACTGCCCCTACTATCAGAAAGACTGGGGGTGCGCTCCAGAGTTAACGAGTTCAGCTAGAAATAAACAATGGGACCCCCTCTTTGCTCACCAATACTCAAATATTCTTCAACGCATACATGTTATATCGATATATCATCTGAAACAGAATGCTTGCACCATTACTTCAGGGCAGCCATTTATGTAACAAAAAATTGAAACCCTAGCAGTCCCCTTTAAAAACGCTAAATTTTCTTGAAAACCCTTAAAAAATAGAAAAACTGGTCATATTCGGCCCATTTTCCAGAGATATCTGTAATTACAAGCGTCTAGTCCGTCATTCATAATCCAGCCGTCGTCCATTAGAGAATATCCGCGTCCATAATCCAAAGACCTATTCCATTTTCCATATAACAGTATTAGCACCAAATTCAAAAAGACAATCATAGTAAGACCGATTTCAATGAAACACACTGTCTCGTCGTCTAGACTACGTCGAGCGGACAACTTTAAAAGGTGAGAAAAAAAATTATTGACCTGTCAGTTTTTGTAAAATTTGCTGCCGTAAATGAGTCATGATTTTCACACTCACCACGTGGCATAACTTAGCTAACATCTATAGCGTCTCCGTTCCCTCAACGCTATGCCGACGACAAATACATTTCCCTGTTGGTAAATCGAACATCTCCAGGGCGCACTTATTAGTACCTTTGCGCCCTAGTGGACCTTCATTAACTTGAGAAAATTGGCCGCCATGAATAACAAGAGCCCAAGGGGCTTCAATATACGCCCGTGTTTCAGGAATTACATTGGTCCAAATTTCAAGGTTAATAGCCTTGATTCCAATTGGTACCTAGCAATTCAGAGAAAGGTCAACGATTTTGTGATTCTGAGAATGTAACATATATTACATCTTATATTGAATGATAAAGTAAAATGGGCTTAACTCTTGATATCTAGTTGACCTCGAAACAAGAGCCGAGAGCTCACATATCCCACACTGAATTCGACAATAGTTAAACAAGAAAATAGTAGTTATCCTGCAAATGGATTTCTTTCAGGCAAGAGAATTTTTCATGAAGGAAGAAGACAGTGATGAAGTAAACCTTTGTTCTTGAGTTAATAAACAGGTATGAAGTTCATAAAGGACACCTATCCCCGTTAAATTAGTAAATGTATGATTTTTATTTCATAACAGTTTAACTAAATGTAGCTGTTTCAAACATGGGAGACAACTCCACAGGACAAATGCCATATACATGTATGGGAGAGAAATCTGAATATTCCAACCTAATACATATAGTCAGCTAAACTTGATTCAGTTTTGGGGGACTGCGACCTTGACCGTTGACAAATTGATCTCAAAATGTATGGCTCCTCTTTGCCATGTGAGTAAGGTATACTCAAAGTTTGGTACCAATCATACCTTGAAACTGGAGATATCACATGGACAACAAGTGTTAATGGATGAATGGACAGAACGCAACATCGCATTACACGACCTCGTCTTCTACAGGCATATGAAAATGCGACTTTTAATGATTTCTTGATTTTGGGGTCACAGTGACCTTGACCTTTGACCCACATTTTGGTATGAACACATCATGTCCCTCTAATGCATCTGCTGGCATAAATTTTTTTATTTTTGATGATTTCCTGATTTTGGGGACACAGTGTCCTTGACCTGATCTAAATTTTGGTACACGACACATCGTCTTCCCTCATTGTATCAATGGACTAAAAAAAATAGATTTTTATGAATTTCATGATTTTGGGCGCAGTGACATTGACGTTCGGCCTTGACCTACATTTTGGTATGTGACACATCATGTCCCCCTAATGCATCTACTGACACAAAAAACATTTTTTTTAAAGATTTCTTGATTCTGGGGTCGCAGTGACCTTGACTATTGACCTTGACCTAAATTTTGGTACATGACAAACCGTCTCCCCGTAATTTTTCAATGGACACAAAAAATAATGATTTTTAACAATTTCACAATTTCGGGGTCACAGTGAATTTTGGTACATGACAAACCGTCTCCCCGTAATTTTTCAATGGACACAAAAAATAATGATTTTTAACAATTTCACAATTTCGGGGTCACAGTGACCTTGACCTTTAACCTTGACCCACATTTTGGTATGAACACATCATGTCCCTCTAATGCATCTGCTGGCATAAATTTTTTTATTTTTGATGATTTCCTGATTTTGGGGACACAGTGTCCTTGACCTGATCTAAATTTTGGTACACGACACATCGTCTTCCCTCATTGTATCAATGGACTAAAAAAAATAGATTTTTATGAATTTCATGATTTTGGGCGCAGTGACATTGACGTTCGGCCTTGACCTACATTTTGGTATGTGACACATCATGTCCCCCTAATGCATCTACTGACACAAAAAACATTTTTTTTAAAGATTTCTTGATTCTGGGGTCGCAGTGACCTTGACTATTGACCTTGACCTAAATTTTGGTACATGACAAACCGTCTCCCCGTAATTTTTCAATGGACACAAAAAATAATGATTTTTAACAATTTCACAATTTCGGGGTCACAGTGACCTTGACCTTTAACCTTGACCTACATTTTGGTGTGTGACACGTCGTGGCCCCCTAATGTATCTACTGACACAAAAAATGTTATTTTTAATAATTTCCTGATGTTGGGGTCACAGTGACCTTTGACCTTGACCTAATTTTTGGTATGCGACACTTCATTTCCCCTATTTGAATCCACTCACAAAAAGTTAGTGTTTTTTTAATGATTTCTTGATTTTTAGGTCACGCTGACCTTTGACCTTGATTCTGGGGTCACAGTGACCTTGACTATTGACCTGGATCTAAATTTTGGTACATGACAAAACAGCTCCCCGTAATTTCTCAATGGACTAAAAAAATCATGATTTTTAACAATTTCACGATTTTGGGGTCACAGTGACCTTGACATTTGGCCTTGACCTACATTTTGGTAGGTGACACATCGTGTCCCCCAAATGTATCTACTGACACAAAAAAATGTTATTTTTAATAATTTCCTGATTTTAGGGTCACAGTGACCTTTGACCTTCGACCTTGACCTAATTTTTTGGTATGCGACACTTCATTTCCCCCTATTGAATCCACTCACAAAAAATTAGAAATTATTGATGATTTCCTGATTTTTCAGTCACACTGACCTTCTGACCTCGACCTACATTTGGTATGCAACACTGTAGATAGAAAACTGTCAATGATCAATGATTTCCTGATTTTAGGCAACAGTGACCTTTGACCTCTGACCTGGACCTCAACTTTTGGTACGCGACACATCGTCTCCACCTAGCGTATATATCCACTCACAAAACATTGCAGCAGTGGATAGGAAACGTTCACAGATATAGCCCGGACACGAACACTTCAGTGATTTCCTGTTTTTTAGGCCAGTGACCTTTGACCTCTGACCTCGACCTTCATTTTGGTACGCGACACATCGTTTCCCCGTAGGGTATTCACTCACCAAAAATTGGAACTGTAGATAGGAAACTGTCCCAGATATAGACCGGACACGAGAACCGGACAGACGGACGGAAACCGCCATCACATTATACGTCCGCCTTTTGGCGGGCATATAAAAATACAGAAATGGCAGACTAAATGGCCCTTCGTCGATCATATATTATCATATATTAGACTTTAAAAGTATCCCTATGGAGCCTCAAAATCACCTGAAATCGAGGGTCAAGAAGCTGGGCATTTCCGTCATAATAGACCCCGTGTATACAGGGGATGATGATCACAACATCGATTATGGTATTTTTATTCATGGCGGCCTATTTTCTAAAGTTAATGAAGGTCCAATAGGGCACAAAGGTAATAATAAGTGCGCCATGGAGATGTTCGAGTTACCAACAGGGAAATGTATTTGTCGTCGGCATAGCGTTGAGGGAAGGGAGACGCTATGAATCTTAGCTAGGCATAACTGAGACCATTGACACGTTACTCACTGACCCCTGTCGCTCTGTCGGGGAACCCAGTAATCGATTCGCATATGTTTGTTTGAAAGACTGACAATACTCAACGGGATGGCACTACTGATATCAGCAACTATATAAACATATGAAGAATTATCATATGGTCAAAACGGTTGGTCTTCCTTATTATTAGAGAGGGGCCATTCTTACGAAACTGTTATAATGCACACCCTGAGAGATAACCAGTCTATGGATATTTTCTGTACACAGTTATATTTTAACAATAGTAATGCTACTCCTTCCTTTGTATTTCCATATTGCAAAAAATGCACTTGTACATGTTGTATATAAATGTGATATTACTGTGTTTAGTGTATTTGGGAGTTAACTCCCCTTGACTGATGTGAACATGCTGAAGTCGCAATAAATATCGTATCGTATCGTATCGTATCGTATCGTATATCCCTTCGTTTCTAGGTTGGACCCATTATACGTCCTCGGTCATTTGCGTACACTTCGCCATGCATAAGATGGCTTGCGAATCGTGTGTCTCCATTATCGCGGAGCGATATCCGGTGTTTTACCGGATTATGTTCGGCCTTTATCCGGCGGAGAACAGACTCGAAAACTCTGATAAATTACAGGTTTTCATACATACCCCGGAAACAGATATTGCCTGGGCTTACAAAATATATAGGTATGAATAACTTTCGTATCTTCCAAGAGATGTGGTAGATCTGTAATTTTGAACAAGTAGATCATCACATGACTCGAAAATGGCGGGTTACGTTGGGGTTATGTCGGTAGACTTTAGCTGATTGGCTGACGAAGTCACGTGGTATTGATTTCTGGAAATTCCCTCTAGCAGTTGCCGAAAGTAGTCTGAAATGGATACACACGATCCCAGGGTCAGTCTTACCGCGTATAGATGACCGAGATGGTTACAGGTTGGTCCTCGGTTAGACAAGACAATCTCAAGTACCACATAACTCACCCAAGATTCTTGTGACAGGGTTCAAAACCTCACCGCCGTCCATTCAAGGGGGGTAACTCGTGCCGGGCACATGACAGTGCGGCACATGAGAAGCCGCTTTATCAGTTAATTGCCTCACGTGGTGCAAGGAACGTTTGGCCGATTCATACCCAGACTTTTGGACTGAAATTTCGCAAAGTTTTTCTATACCCCCAAAGCGGCAATATATATAAGAGCACAAAAAGATAATTTCTCCATGAAGTAACTTACAGTTTAATTTCTGTAGTTAATTATCCACACTGGAGATTCAATCATTGGATCTCTCGGGGTTTTGCCGAAATAATTGGAACTTTCGGGTCGGCAACGCTATTCATCGGGTAAAAATGGCGGATTCGGATCGAAAATTGCTCCCCAGCGATAAAACTTGGCCTGAGAGTACCCACCAGTTGGTGATCCGTGTAGTTGGGAATCTTTCGGGATAACGTAAAGGGTACGTTGACGTCTGGGGTTTACTGGCGAAGCTTCACAAACCCGCCAGCCACACATGCTTTCGAACTTTTGGCGCTATGTTGAATGTAAACGGGTATTGATTCCCAGTCGCGGCTTTATCTTCACTGCGCACCATCAACAAACTTATAGTACACTTTGTTTTGCGATCAAATTATCAACTGTCGAACATTTGGCTCTTGTTCAACATTATTACTCGGTAAACGAATCTATCAGAAGTCGTCGTACTCTCGGGTCATCTTGTCAAAATATTTTCATTCCGCTAGCGATGTCAACATCAGTGGACGAATGCAGCATGCATGTATCATCGCATCGTTTAATTTAGGTTTTCCGGTAGTCTCAAATTTATCAAATGTGTAGAAGAAATTATCGCGCCGATTATCGTGTGTTACCATATTGCTCAACTAGCCGTTGTCATGTACTCTCCTCGTGAACTAGTTTTGGTTGGACTGCTTTTTTGCAAACTTGGTTTGGTAAATTAAATTCTCCACACCATCCGCTTTATATTTCAATTTGCTTATATCGCGAAAGTGGCAGCTGCAATATTTCGGTCATGGAACTATAACTCTCTTTAGTGTTCAATTCGTTCTCCTGATATGAATCATAGTGTAAGATAATCATAGGAAACTGACTGCTTCAGACTGACGTCAACCAATTTATTAGGGTCGATCGCGAATTAAACCACATGGACATACCATGTGAAATAAGAATTATACCTAATTCGCCTGGGTGTTTGGTACATCTCAGAGACGAACATACACCATTTTCACTTCTTTAAATCCGCTTATAAATGGACTGTGACTAGCTGTATGGAATGTATGGCACTATATGATATGCGTCTGAGTTTATAAACCAGCCTTATATTTTCGACATTTCCAGCTGCAACACTGTCATGAACATCAATGGGATGGGGATAGGATCGTCTCCACAGTTTCAAAAACGATATTCCGAAATTCCCAAGAAGATGTAATATGATAAATTTCATTTAATTCCAAACGACAGGCAATTGTTAAACTTACTATCTGTAGAATTAGAGCCGGTAACGGGCACCATTCGCATATTTTTGCACCATTTTTTTTTGCTGAAATCTCCCCGTTCTGTCCTTCCTACCTTCTGTTATTATGTTCTCTTATATGTTTATATTTGTTATCTATATGTGGCGCCTTTAACCTTCGTGTATAATAGTGCAAATAAAGTATCTAATAATTAATTTTCGAGCACAGGTGATCTGGGCCTTTGGCGCTTTGGGCTAGGTGCACGCCTTTTTCGTGGGCGCTTTGTTTGTTCAAACCTAAAATCAGTAAATGGTATTATTCTTCAAGTGATTTGGAAGCCATAGCCAAAATCCAAAAGCCAAATGTTCGTTTACTGTTGAAGTAAAGTAGCCAAAAATTTCATACTTCGATTATACTATGATTTATAGCCACGAATCTTATAGCCATGAAATAAACTAACCTAGGAAGAAGGAACAATATTATGCTGATCCCACAATAATAACTACTGCATATTTGCAAAATGAAATCCGAATATAAAAAAATAGGGTTAAGCGCAGAAAGAAGTGGTCAACAGTTCTCAATAGTCCCGACAGGACATCAAGGTTAAAAATCAGGAAAGTTGGCACCAGAGCCGTCTGCTAATTGAGAATCAAGTTGCTGACAGTGTACACAATTTTTATCATGAATGTCAATTATTAGCACATTACGGAATAATTACGATTTAACATGGACCCAAGCCTCATAAAATTTGCATCTTACACGTACCGGTATATCTAGGAGGATATACGATGTGGTCGATATATAATAGATGATTGAGCAGGAAAATGGCTAATATGAAAATAGTTTGACATTATCACCCGAGAGTACGACGACTCCCATCCGTTAGAGCCGTTTACCGAATGATAATGTTAAACTAGATCCAAATGAGGGCGAAACAACGTTCGACAGTTGATAATTTGATCACAAACCAAAGAGGGTTATAAGTTTGTTGATGGTGCACAGTGAAGATAAATCCGGGCTTACACTCGACCTAGCGCCAAAAGTTTGAAGGCGTGTGTGACTAGCGGATTTGTGGCGCTTCGCCAACAAACGTCAGACGCCAACGCACCTTTTACGTCATCCCAAAAGATAGCTAACTATACGAATCACCAACTGGTGAGTACCTTGAGGTAATGACTAATGACTCTTCAAACTCGGGCCAAGTTTTATCGCTGGGCAGCAATTTTCCCTCTGAATGCGTCATTTTTACCCGATAAATAGTGTTGCCGACACGAAAGTTCCAATTATTTCGGCAAAAACCCGAGAGTTCCAATGATTGAATCTCCAGTGTGTTATCGATCTTATGAAAATGGCTATCCATATTGAAAACATAAAAAGCCCATGCGACGAATTTTGTTTGGCGGATAAAAGAACAAAAGTGTACGGTGAAGGCAATAACAAAATGTACTGGTGGTTAATGCAACAGTTGTGTGAGACGAAAACCGTGTTATCCCTCTGCGAAAATGGCCTCGGGTATTGTCGTCATTATGTATGTCCGTCAGTCACCGTTTTGACGTTACTATCATATCTCCAGAACAAAATATGCAAAGGAGCACCAAACCTTCGAAAGTAAGTGAGTGGTCTACTTTATTGTGGATCACTGGGTCAAAGTAAGCCCATTTGTCACCGATCTGTTCTCACCACCATATTTCAAGAATGATAAAGCATAGGCTTACTGACCTTACACTAGACGCCTATCTCGTCATGGGCTACATCCAAAATTGTCTTTGAGGTATTGTCATCATGTACGTATGTCTGTTTTCTTTCGTGTTTATTTTCTTCTTACCACCAAATTTCAAGAAAGACTTTGCGTTGGTGCATCAAACTTACATCGCACATGCATGTAGTCACGTAAAATCTTATCTATAAACAGAGAGGCTGGCTCATTTTTCTGGGTCCCCAGGTCAAACTGTATATATTTGTCACCATTTAATTATCTGAAGGATGACTACCTCAACTCCTCGGACAATTTGTCATGAGAGGCGAATAACTGGAGTACTCATGGAGTTCTCTGGTGTAAAGAAATTAGGATCCTACTCGTGTGGTTCCCTGGTGTGAAAAATATCAGAACCCAGACGTCGAGATATGACCGATCGCAAGTCCAGTCCTGGTTATAAACCCAAGACCCCTATAGTTTACGTCGTCGTCGGGGGCAGGCAATAGAAAGCCGACTTAGTCGGCATGAGTACCTTGCTACATATCTCCGGTATATGCCTGAGTCGTGCTCATCCGAACGAAAATGGGGAATCACAACGCATTCAAGCAGATGTTCAAGACCGGATGCAAACCCTTGTACGTACAGACCGATGAAGGGACAGAATTTCATTAAAAGAACTTTTTATCAGTCTCTGAAAATCCACAAGGTGTTCATCGTTCAAACGTACAACGAGACCAAGGTGTCAGTCGTCGAACGGTTCAACCGCCGCTTCAAAGGCTTGATGTACGAGCTTTTACTGCCAAGTATACACGGCGATACATCCATGTGCCCTAAACACTCGTGGACGACTGACGTCGGGCCTATCACCGCAGAATCCAGTGATTTGCGTACTATACCCCCGGGTCGTGCTGCATCCTAGGCCACGTCTGCAACGCCCACATCCCTCTAAATTCCAGCATGATGGCCAAGTGCGGAAAGTTCTACAAATCGGTCCTTCCCAATTGGAACGACGAACACTTTGTGATCACACGCCGCCTTTTCCGTCAACTCATGGCTTATCAACTAGAAGCGTATGAACGTGAAGTTCAGCCTGTGGAGAAATACAACACTAGCCCTGGACCCCTGGTCCTTTCAACTACCTCATCGCGGGTCCAGTTTTACGGAGAATGCAGGCGGCCTATGCGACGATGCCCAAAATCGCCTTTTGCGGAAGGACTGCCCAACCTGGCCGACTTTAAACCAAACACCTTGGTCGTCGTCGATGATCTCATGGTGAAAACCGATGCTCTTTACCAAAGGCAGTCATCATAATCGGCTCAGCATCATCTACGTCGTGCACAATTTGTTTAGTACAAACAAGGAGCATAAAAAATCAGTTTGAATGCTCACTATCTAGTGGGTGTCTAAAAATCCGAGAGACACGACTCAGTTGTTGCATATGGCGACACAAATGTACCACGCGCGCGCGCAATCTGCGCGGGAAGCCTTTCAAGCTGCGATGACCCAAGAGGCTTGGATAAACTTGGCCTTCATCCGTCCAGGCTCATGCCCTTCGACCAACAACGAATTTGTTGGATGAAATGACCACAAGAGGGGCAATGGATGGAACATCTTCCACTCTCCATCTTCATCTGATATGGCGTGCGTGGATTTATCCCACACTTATCGGCAATGCCGGATTGAACAAACGAAGGGGTTTTACTGCACACAGTTGATCGGTGGATCTCGTGGGACGTGTACATGCGGAGTTGTTCATTCAACACCGAAGTCCACATCAAGGTCCGACTGACTCCACCGGCATGTGCGTCACTGGCTACCAGCGTAGAACCGGACTAAAAGATCATCTAATAGGCAGCCTTGTACATCCGCAAATTGTTACCGTATCCAGCCGTACAGTTGGGTCACTTCACAGCCTTGAAGAAAATCCCAATATCCAATCCGACGTGTGTATACCAAAGTTTTTTCCGTTTCGGTTGAGAATCTGATCATCGACCAAGAAAATTTATTCCTGGGGGATTTGCCCAAGCGACTGATCATAGTCTGCGTGGGGAACACCAGTTCCAACGGGGCGTATGCGGGCAACTCCTTCCACTTCAAGTTTCAATATCATCATCGTTGCCCCGCACGTGAACGAACCCTGAAAAAGGAGTTTAGACTGCGCAATTTCATCCGAAATTACCATAACCGCTTTGCGGCAACAGATCAAATCGACCAGGACCAATGGAAACTATTGTGACGGGTACACGTTCTTCTGCTTCGAACACACTCCGACGAACACACACACTCCGGCATACCGCTTATGCCGGTGCTAGGGGCCGTGTGGTCATTTCATCCAAGTTGCCACATGAACAGGTACAATAAAAGCGTACCTGAGATACAACACATATCAAGAATCGTTAGATTCTTGGTATGTGCTTTAGAATAGGTTAACCGGAAGACTATACTGTGAAGTCATGTGGCTCTGCCAGTATGTCGGCACCTCTTCCCACTTCCCTTATATGTGTTGTAATTAGACAACGACGATCAGCTGAACCTTGTCAAGAAAGGCGACTTGCGGCCGGAAATCCACTTCGGGACGCCCCTTCTCTTCAAGGGATGTTTGCCCGAGATATATTCCAGCTAGACCGTGTGTACCCCGTCGCATACGAGCTCAACACAGACCCGACGGTTGAACACTGGATGGCCGTGTATTTGACAGAAGAGCAGAGCGAATACTTTGACCCGTGCGGACTCCCACCCTGCCATCCCGACCTGACGGCCTTGATGGACGAAGGCACAAAGACGTGGTGTTCAGACATTCAAGCTTTGCAAGGCTTTAGCAGTAGCGTGTGCGATCAGTACTGCCTGATTTACCTATGCGATCGTTGCCATGATCTGACCCTGCCCACATCCATGTGGATGGTTGACGAGTACCACCAAGCCGAGGACCGATCTGTGCTGATGTGTGACTTCATCGAAGACCATTTCAATGTACAAGCCCCGTTTTGGGCTTAAGTTCTCACGTGAGCAGGCCGTGCGTCGAACCTTTCCGCGGGTTGAACCGGTTGTCTTGAAGTGGCAGTAAGAGAGGCCAGGTCGTGGCGTACACGTGGCAACCCGGTATGAATCGTTCGTACTAAATAGATGGGAGGCTCGCTATATAAAAGCGAGCGTGCTGACTTGTTTCAGTTGGCACTCTACTCACGGTGTTCACTTGTATGACCTGCAGGAAATCATTTTATCGCCTGGACAGTTACATCGTCACACACGTCCACCCCATGAAGTACCCACGCATTCACGTGCGGAGTGATAGTTTTCAAACATCCTAGTCAATTGAGCCGTCATAAACGTGTCATACATGGATCACGCTCGTCACTCTTGAGGCTCGATGATTCTGTGCCCATCGAGGCCGATCGCCGAGTTGAGCATCCCGTGGTGGTCAATCCACCGCCCCGTGTTGAGGAGCCTGTGGAGATTGAACCCAGTGTCGAGGACCCCAACAGTCGACCTTCCTTGCCTACCCAATGGAGTCATGGCGTACAAACTGATTGTTATACCAAGTATTGGTCGTCAGTAATAAGGATTCACACATTGTAACGGGTTTGAAATGGTTGTGCTCCAGCTAGCCCTATGAAGCAGGTCTGCTGTGTCGCTTCACCACTGTCAACCCCTCCCCCCACTCCACCCATGATGTTCACTTTTACAAGTTGTTTGAAGTCCTTTACGCATCTGTATCGCTTGCGCTGCCATGGATCTTCCAGCGACGATGCTGCCGTCCAGTAAAAAGCTGTACGATCTGATACATTATAGCGTCACGGTCCGTTACTTCATGAGACTGCGGCGGAGGAATATGTCGAATGCCGACTCCGTTTCAAACGAATCAGTCAATTGCGACTCTATCAACATGTACGGCATGAACGACACCTGCAGCCACGCCTCACAGAAGCACCATCCAAGCAGAGGGCACATCCACACCACGGGTCGAGGAATCACCGATCATCCCACCCACCCAGTGTTGGCTGTTGCAGTATCATAGGCCGATGTGGCTACCACTTACTCTTAGTCTGGGAGCGAAGTTGAAAAGGGCCTTATTTGAGAAATTATTCACTCCACCTGCAAAAATATGTTAGAATATACCTCAATTTTCTATGACCATTGGGGTTATTAGCCACAATTAATCAGAGATAAATTAAATATGACAGGACAACCTATTCGGGGCATTTATCGAAACTGGGTGCACAATTATCCAAATCCAATGTTTCACATCAAAACTCGTCATCTTGGGCCCATTTTGCCTCTATCTATGTTCCAGGGTTTGTCTCCTACTACATATCGAGGGGCCCATTCAACGTCATCTGCAAGGGACCCATTAGGAATTTGAAATTTACGTCGTATCGAAGGCAAGTATTTGCACTGAACTGTAGTCAAAACTAATCCGCAATGCAGTGAAGATTTACTTGGCATGTCTGTATTTGCTTGCAAGTGTGTATAAGATCAGTTGATCTGTCATGGTTTCATCATTTATCAATGACGCTCCAATAGAAATGTTAATTAAACAAATTGAAATATCAGCATGACACAGTTACAGTAACTCTGATGAAGATTGATCTGTGTACATTGGGATCTGAAATTACTCTCAATCAGATCTCTGACGGTCGTCACGGTCGTCATTTTAGTAATGACACTGTATGCGGAAAGTAATTCTACAATGATAGTAAAGTTACCTGAAGTTGTTGTAGTATCCATTCTGTAGCTCTTATATTTCTCATTCATACTCGTTTGACACAAAAACGCTGGGCAGTCTGGAACAGCGTATTTATCAGCATCATCTCAAGACGTGATTCGTCTGACCATGTACCCTACGGTAATATAGTAGGCTTCATGGTCTGGCAAAACCGTACCACGGCAGAAGACGCGTTTGGTTTAGCTATAAGACCAGTAGTGTGTTTTAGGTTTACTGAATCACATTCATGACCCCATGATCTCTCCGAATTAGAGGCCCGACAATAGGTCGTATATTTCATCCTCTCTGAACTCAAGTGTATGTATCCGTGATTGTTGTGACTGGAGTGATGCCCACGTGTCATTAACTCGATCATATCACATTAAATACGCTTATTCTCAATATAAAATTCGGCCTGTCTGTTAACACAGTGCAGCACGATCTACCGCCGTGTTTCACATAGTCTCCCCTGGCTATATAGTGGAGTTATACTATGCTAAAAACTAAGCCAATCCAAGTCAATGCATCCCCTTCATTTTCTGGAAATCCACAAACTAATCTTGGTTTCAGTGAGCATCCGCGATGTTATAGCAGTGTTCCTTGGATATTCTTATTCATACTCTTTATTAAATGTCTATGGACACAAAACATGCGATTTTTAACATTCCCTGATTTTGAGGTCACCGTGACCTTGACCTTTGATCTTGATCTAAATTTTGGTACATGGCACATCGTTTTCCCTTAATGTATCTACTGACACAAAAACGTGACTTTTGACGATTCCCTGATTTTCGGGTCACAGTGACCTTGACCTAAATTTTGGTATGCGACACATCTTTTCCTCCTAATTAATTCACACACAAAAACTAGCACTATTCAATACTTTCCTGATTTTTAGGTCACAGTGACATTTTAACTCTGACTTCGACCTCCATTTTGGCATGCGACAAATAATTCCCCTAGGGTATCCATTCACCAAATACTGTAGTTTATCCACTCACAAACATTTACAACTATTTTTTTTTAGGCCAGTGACCCTTAACCTCTCACCTCGACCCCCATCGTGGTAGGCGAAACCTCGTCTCCCCGAATGGGATCCACTCGTCAAAAATTGGAACTGCGGACTGAAAACTGTCCCAGTTATAGACCGGACACGAGGGAAAGGTCAGACATACAGAAACCGCCATCACAAAATATGTCGATTTATCTCCCTAACTTATCTATTTTGTTGTTTTTCAAATTTTTAGTTTTTCACGAGCTTTCCGTGCGTGGGTAATCTTCTTCAAAACAACAAATTGCCCATCCTTTTCACTAAAAAAAACCCACATCCTAGTTACCATAATACTGGTTATACGCAATATAGCTTGAACTCGTAAAATATTGTTTTATGCTTAAATGCCACAATCCCTTGTTTATCTCTAGGAAGCTGTCACTGTCAAAGTGTCTTTTTGATTGATGAGTCGCTGTCATATTATATGGATTCATCACGGGAGAGAATGCAGAGGCGACAAGAACAACACGATATATGAATTTAGCACGCTTCAAAAGTGTGAACAATGACACCCACACAAATGTGTGCATCTTTTTCCAAAATTGAGCATTTTATTACGGTACTCATTTATGGCAAATTAACATAGGAATTCTCGACTGAAGCGCTAGGCTGTATCTGGATAATACTATAATATCGCACTCAACCGAGATTTTCTTTGAAAGGCATCGCGCAAATATTCGAGCTGCACACGAGATAAAACCGCAGAGAATGGTAATACAATAGACCTCGTTTTCTCTCCAGATTGGTCCTTGTCATTCTCGGGACCCAGATCGGCTCGGAGAAATTGTACTAGAAGTTCAATTGTTTTATTTTCTTCACAGTGGATTGGTCAGCAATGGATGTCTTCGTCGATGTTGTTGTTGTTATTGTTGCTGTTAATCAAAAATTATTATTTGTTTTTAGAATAAAATTATTTCCCACACAGGGGTATGTAGATCGAAATAATTTTATTCTAAAAAAAAATAATGTATTTTCATTAACAACAGCAACATCGACGAAGGCACCGACTGCTAACCAAGCCAGTGCTGCGCTTTTCTTCTAATTCTATGGCTCTCACCGGCTGAGCAAGATATCACTTTATATTCTTTTCTATTTTAGTAGTATATAAACAGCATCTAGCGGCCCTTTTTTCTCAGCGCCCCTGGCGACAGAAACCGGAACTAGGGTGAGGTAACTCTGACCGGAAGTGACCTTTGACCCCTGCGCATGCGCACAATACATGACACAATGGTGCGTAGGGGTCCATTGTCACTTCCGGTCAGAGTCACCTCCTCCTAGTTCCGGTTTCCGGGGCGCTGCGAAAAAGGGACCTCCAGATGCTGTTTCATCACGTGACGATCACGTGGTCAATATGGTTCCGGCACTTCCGTTCACGTGACTGGAAGTGACCCTTTGGGGATGTATTCCTCCACGGTGATGCGGTCATGTCGGGCGGTGATGCGGTCACTTCCGGGGAGACGCCTCCGCGGACAGAAAGTAGTCCCATGTTAACGGGACTTCAAATTGTACGATGTTATTATTACGAGTCTATGATCAGTGCGACCACAGGGTCGAGCGTGTCGTGTCCAGTATGTCTCCGCAAAAAATAATCAAACAAAATGGCGGCGCTTGCTGTGGGAAATCCGCTTTTGGCATCGATCGTGCTCCCATCTGGAGGCAAGGAAGACAACTTTGACTAGAAAACCCAGGTCTAGAGGGGCTAATATGGCTTCCCTGCGTATCGGGGCCTGTCGAGAGAGGCAGAGTGGGTTAGTGGGTGTATGTAAAATTAGGATTGATTTTGAAAATATAAAAAGCGGAACACGGACTTAACACCGAGATCATGGCGAATCATCCAGGGAAGTGGGTATGGTGACATCTGCAGGGATGCATGTAAGATTAGGATTTGGTTTGAACATGTAAAAAGCGAAACACGGACTTTACACCTAAACCATGGGGAATAATGGATGTTTTGGGGTCCACTATAGGTACGAATGGGGCGTGGGAGGTGTCATAGTGTAGCACTCGTGGAGGAGCCTCCGACTGGATGGGTGGGTTGTGGAAGTGGGGGACCTGGCGCGCATTCGCTGTAGAACAATGCATTGGAATGGAAGTTTTGGGGTCGAGATGGCCCAAAATTGGTCAGAATAGGTCGTGTGAGGTGTCATGTTGAAGCATTCGTGGGGGAGCATGGACTGCTGTCTAGTCCGGTTTCATCATTATGCGCATGCGCAGTCTGGCTATAGTAAAGAAAGTAGCAATTTTGGAGGTGCGTGGGGTGTGTTTGAGGTATCATCCGTGGACCCTGCCGTGTAGGGTGTCAAAGTGAAGCTCTCTTGGTATAGACCACGACTTGAGGAATGCCCATGTCATCTGTGACGTCATTGGTGACGTCATCAGTACGAGTAGTAGGGAAGGTGGGCATTTGAGGGGTGTGAAAGAAGGTGTTTGGGGGTAGAGATGGACCATCCGTGGTCCGAATGCATCCTGTGAGGTGTCATCATTTTGCAACGCCCGCCAACGCCAAGGTTACCGCTTCAACGCCCCGGTGAAATAGTTCAGAAGCTCTGATTTTGTAGATATTCCATGGAATTGTCACTAATTCATCGAAATGCAGTGACGCCCGTCAATGGCCGTTGATACGCCGTAACGCCCTATCTGTACGCCTTAACGCTAGTCTCAACGCCTTAAATCCCGTCTCAACGCCATAACGCCGTATCGTAGCGCCTTAACGCTGTATCTTAACGCCTTAACGCCCTATACTAACGCCCTAACGCGCATAGACCAGTCAATCGGCGGGCTGGGGAAGTATCCAATCAGTGCAGCCATAAGAGCATCACGGCGTACACACCGCGACATGTAAAACATGTAACGAAATGTAGCACTATATATGACTCATTATGTTCATCATAATCAACGTTGGTCAGGATGGCCGAGTGGTCTAAGGCGCCAGTCTTAAGTGCTGGTCCGCATATGTGGGACGTTGGTTCGAATCCCACTCCTGACACGCACCTTTTGCGTTATTCTTCGCCATGTTTGGGGTACCCATCCGTGGCCCGAATGGATCGTGTAGGATCGTGAGAGATGTCTACGTCATCTGTGGCGTCAGTGGTGACGTCATCAGTAAGAGTAGTAGCCAAAGTGGGCATTTTGGGGATGTGAAGGAAGGTGTTTGGGGTAAAGACGAACCATCCGTGATCCAAATGGCCCGTGAGGCATGCCCAACGCTCGTCAACGCCAGATGGTGGTGGTAGTAGTGGTGTCTACAAAATATATATATATACACACACACACGCCTGGTACACCCGCAGGGCTATAGGGTACACAGGGTGCACCAGGTGTGTGTGTACGTGTCTGTACAGATTTTGTAGACACTACCTCCAGCACCAGCACCACCAGGCGTTGGCGAGCGTTCGGCACGCCTCACGGGCCATTTGGACCACGGATGGTTCGTCTCTACTCCAAACATCTTCCTTCACACCCCCAAAATGCCGTCACAGATGAAGTCATGGTCCGCACCACGAGAGCTTCAATTTGACATCCTACACGATCCATTCGGACCACGGATGGGCCATCTCTACCCAAAACATGGCGAAGAAAACGAAAAAGGTGCGTGTCAGGAGTGGGATTCGAACCCACATCTCCACATATGTGGACCAGCACATAAGACTGGCGCCTTAGAGCACTCGGCCACCCTGGCCAACGTTGATTATGATGGACATAATGAGTCATATATAATGCTACATTCTGTTACATGCTTTTACATGTCACGGTGTGTACGCCGTGAACGCCCTTATGGCTGCACTGATTGTTTACTTCCCCAGCCCGCCGATTGACTAGTCTATGCGCGTTAGGGCGTTAGCATAGGGCGTTAAGGCGTTAAGATAAGGCATTAAGGCGTTAAGACGGGTGTTAAGGCGTTGAGACGGGCGTTAAGGCGTACAGATTGGGCGTTAATGCGTTGACGGGCGTCACTGCATTTCGATGAATTAGTGACAATTCCATGGAATATCTAAAAAATCAGAGCTTCTGAGCTATTTCGCCAGGGAGTTGAAGCGCTAAGCTTGGCGTTGGCGGGCGTTGCTACAAGATGACACCTCACACGGCGCATTCGGACCAAGGATGGTCCATTTCTACCCCAAACACCTTCAGACCCCCAAAATGCCCACTTTGGCTACTACTCGTACTGATGACGTCACCAATGACGTCACAGATGACATGGACATTCCTCAAGTCGTGGTCTACACCACGAGAGCTTCACTTTGACACCATACACGGCCTATTAGGACCGGACTAGACACCAGTCCACGCGCCCCCACGAATGCTTCTTTCATGACACCTCACACGACCTATTCTGACCAATATTGGGCCATCTCGATCCCAAAACGTCCTCGCCCCATTCGTACTAATAGTGGACCCCAAATCGTCCATTATTCCCCATGGTTTAGGTGTAAAGTCCTTGTTCCGCTTTTAATATGTTCGAACCAATCCTAAGGTGCCACCATACCCATTACCTTGGATGATTCCCCATGGTTTAGGTGTAAAGTCCGTGTTCCGCTTTTTATATGTTCAAACCAAATCCTAGGTTTGGATACACTCACTAACCCACCCTGCCTCTCACGGTAGGACGCGATCCGCTGGGGACCGATATTATCCCCTCTAGACCTGGTTGATAGGGTTTTCCCTATTTTAGGGTAAAGTCCGTGTTCAGCTTTTTATATGTTCAAACCCAATCCTAATTTCACATACACCTACTAACCCACCCTGCCTCTCTCGGCAGGCCCCGATCCACTGGGAAGCCATATTAGCCCCTCTGGACCTGGTTGATAAGGGTTTTCCATATTTTAGGGGAAAGTCCGTGATTCCGGATTTTATATGTTAAAACCCAATCCTAATTTTACATGCACCCACCCATGACTTCATCGCCCTGGATGAGCGCTTCACTTTGACACCTCCCACGATCCATACGGACCAATAGTGGCCCACTTCGACCCCAAAATGTCCATTCCCATGCCCCCTTTTTACTGCTCATGCGCGGAATGACGTCAGTTCTACGTCGCACCCATCCAGTCGGATGTTCCCTCACGAGTACTTCACACTGATACCTCACTCGACCCAATCGGACCACCCCAAAACGTCTCCCACGGGCTTGTCTATGTATCACGCATGCGCAATGCAAACTATTCAACAAATTTCAACCAATGGCTTCGCGAGCTTTATCATCGTGTTCTACGTGGTGAGACGAAAAAAAACAAGATGCCACAATCCATACCGCAAATGTCCACGTGTGTGTTCCCATTGGGCATATTCGCAAATGTTCGGATCAGGTGAGATCACCCGGAATTTGATCCACAGAGGTTTCGATTAGTCAGAGTTGTCTTCCTTGCCTCCAGATGGTAGCACGATCGATGCCAAAAGGGGAATTCCCACAGCAAGCGCCGCCATTTTGTTTGTTTATTTTTTGCGGAGACATAGTGGACACGACACGCTCGACCCTGTGGTCGCGCTGATCATAGGCTCGTAATAATAACATCGTACAATACCTATACGTCATCTTTATTACTATAAGTCTTATTCCCATGTATTCATGTATTTTTGTTTCGTGCCAATACAGTTTTGGGGATTTTCCTTCTCTCGCTGTATGGCTATGTGGAGAAACTTAGGGTTCCCCACTTGCCATTTATGCTGGGCATATAGCTGGCGATATTGTCTGGGACCATGTTTGATGACGTGCATTCCGCGAGATTAACATTGGAAGTCACTGGGGTATCTTGACTTCGATTACTTACCGGACATTCCCGGAGATGACCGGACATTGCCGAAGATGACCGAACATTGCCGAAGATTCCCGGACTTTACCGTAGATTGCCGGACATTCCCGGAGAATGAGGCGAAGCGACCACCCGCGTGTTTGAAGTCTCGTTGTCAAGGGACTACTTTCTGTCCGCGGAAGCTTCTCCCCGGAAGTGACCGCATCACCGCCGGACATGACCGCATCACCGCGGAGGAATACATCCCCAGGGGCACTGGAACTATATTGATCACGTGATCGTCACGTGATGAAACAGCATCTGGAGACCCCTTTTTCGCCGCCCCCCCTTTGTGGCAGAAACCGGAACTAGGGGGAGGTAACTCTGACCGGAAGTGACCTTTGACCCCTGCGCACCATTGTATCCAGCATTGTGCGCATGCGCAGGGGTCAAAGGTCACTTCCGGTCAAAGTTACCTCCTCCTAGTTCCGGTTTTCGCCGCCAGGGGGTGCTGCGAAAAAGGGGCCTTCGGATGATGTTTATATACTACTTATTTTGCACCTAAAAATCTCAAAATCCATAACCTATCTGGTTTCTCCGAACTACAGTTTTTATGAATTGTGAGCTGATTATAAAGATAATGATATTTGCTGATTGAAATGGGGTTATGTTTACACAATATATATAAAAAAAATTGAAATAGATCTAATTCAAAAAAATGTTCTGACCGCACTCGTCGTAAACCTTAAGTTACCCGCTTCTTAGTGGCACTCGTAGGCGACTGTTTATATCCCGTAACCAAATTTGACGACCAATGGAAATTCAACTGTCTTACAATCGATATTCAAACTACTAGAGACACAACGCAGGCGTGCGATATAAGGACTTTTAGTCACCTCTCCACAAAGGCAAATGATTGGCCACAACGAGATGATACATAGCCGCAGAGGCCTCATTATATGTAACGGTTAGAGCCAGAGAGAACACGAAGGCTAAAGATGTTGAGCTCGCGACGATGGTCCTTCGCTCCCTCTACCAACTTTCAATGCTCAATACTCCCTCATTGTAGATATATCTTCGTTTATTCCCAAATGAATTTTTAGACACAATTTTCAAAACCCGCGTGGTGGAGATGGTCGACCCCAACATATATCGACATTTCATATGATTGGTAAATTAAAATTACCGGTGACTTTTCGGAACAGTGGAACGATGTGGCTATGATTGAAAAACAACAGGTTACATTTTTTCCCCCAAAGTGGCCTCTAATGATAAAACAATTAATTGAAACTAAACGCTTTGATTTGCATTCAATGATGCAATCACTCTATAGAAACATATATAGTAGTTTCATCGACAATCTATAGAGCTGTTCGATTTCCAACTGGATTTCGAGGTTTAACTTGTGAACGAATTGTTAGTGCGAGTATTCATGGCCACTAGTTTGCGAGTGCCTTATGCATGCGATAAACAAATTAATAAATTAATCTATGACATCTATGTAAATATTCAGACCGACCTTGAGTTGTGCTTTTCCTATCAAGGAATATAATTTGATTTTATATAGTATACGCATTTTTGACATTTTTCTTGAGACTGTACCGTTATTTTCTCATGCTTCAACAGGCTTCATATTTAACAGATCTTTCATCTGAATCGCATATGCCACAATTCATAAAAACTTAGTACTTTATAAAAAAGTATAGTCGCAATAACTATACCTCAACTTAATTTCCGTGTTATTTCCGCGAGCATGCTGCACGGCAATGCATTCGTCTATATATATTGGAGTACAGGTATATAAAAGGACCGTTGTTCAGATGTTATCTATCTAGCGTATAACCGGCTTTTCATCCTTATTTTAGCCTTTTTACTGAAAATAGTTAAATACAATGGTCTTTAGTGTTAGAGTAACGAGAAAGTCTAAATCAAATGTCCACTCAGCCAATAACATTTCCTGTTCAATTTATGTAGGTCCTTATTTTCTTTCGTCTGTCCATGATGCGATTCTCTACTTCCGCTTCCGGGTTTGGATATTCCACCTCCGGATTTGCATTTATTTATTTATTTAAATGGTCAACGAACATAAATCCAGTTGCTGACCAAGAATAATACCACCGTATATACATTCATGTATATTAATTTTAGAGAGAAAGAAAAAAAAAAAAAAAACAACAACAACAAAAAAAAACAACAAAAAACAAAAAAACAAAAAACAAATAACAACAACAATATTAGAATAGAGATGAAAGGTCCATTAGATATAATGGAAAAAATGCATACTGAATAAAATCCAGTAGTAATTAAACTTTACAAAGTTAAACCACCAATCGAATCTGCTTAAATACAGTTTGTCTAAAATAATGTTTGGATACAAATAAATCCATGTTTGTTGCATTAAAACAATCATTTTATTCATGTAAAACTTTCGAACATTTATCCTTGAAAATGGAACTAAAAGGAGTTATACATTTCTAAGACGTCAGATTGGTGTGTGAAAAGGCGATTGACTTAATAAATAAGAACTTTTCAATCTAAAAGTTACAATTCCTTGTAATAATGAGACGGTCCTTAAGAGAGTGTAAATTAAAGAGGTTGCATTTATCAGTGTACGAATATTAAGAATAATCAATTTTGTTTTTAAAACAGACATTTTGTTTTATTAAGTTTACTGTACCCGTCCAATCTTGTCTATATATAGCATTTTGTCTGTTGTGTCTATACTAAGGAACACGGGGTTTGGGTATTGGTTGAATATCTTCTAGGAGCGACCTAATACCGACGGTCACGGATACGTAAAGGGGAACAACTTTGCTGACATACCGGTAGAGGGCGGAGTGCAGAGGGGGTCAGATTTATCCTGCAGCCATACGATAGCTTGCGACGCTACGAATATATACATTTTGATACATTTGTATTATGACGTTCTCTTGTGACGTTTGTTATTTGGACCGCCAACAATGGTATCGCGAGTGGCGTCATCACAATATGGATTGTTGCAACGTCATAGCGAATGATCGACGTCACAGAAGAACATACCAGATTCTTCAATTCATTTGGACTAGAAATATATATCTTACATCATACAACAAGAGCGCCTCGTGTGTCTGTCAATATGTTAGGATAGTCACTCTGCAGTACATCTGTTTTAATTTCATTTTGACCGCCCATTTATCGAACTGGAAACCGTTTTGCGTCAATTTCCTTTGATCCACCCATTCACCAAGCCTCGATCCGTTTTCCGCTTTTTACAAACAGCTCCAAATCTAATCTCACCCACAGGCAACAAAAATGTAATGAGCTGTTACATTATTATGCGCGCGGTGTATTACGCGAAACATGTCACATAATTTAGTTTCTAACTATGCAGTTATGTCAACCATGCCATTATATATTTCAATTATGTCATGAATAACATCAGTACGGTACTGTATGAAGACAAACGCAACGAACTCTTTTTGAGTAGAGCAGTTTTACAAAATTTACAGAGCTGTGACGCGGCTTAGCAACACAATGGCGGACTTTTCATTGAAAAAATGACGGGGATGGGAGGGGTAGGTATCTATGACTACAACCTGAAAATAGAACCGGTACGTTCTTTCATTCATGCATTATCCATCACGCGCTGGTGATCCATGCCAATCAAAACGACAAACCAATGGAATATCTTGGAATCATACGAACTGTTCCTTCCGTTCTACATTTTTACTACGGTGGGGCAGAGATCATTCCTGCAGCCGTTTAGACGAAAGGTATATACAATCGAAGCCAGGAGATTGTGATCCACCATGTTAACAATCTTCGATCTGACCCCCAAGCAGTCACGCCCTCTGCCGTGACGTTGGTAAAATTGCTTCCCTTTGTACATCCGTGACCGTCGGTATTCCACCGAGCTCATACAGATGACATACGCCAAACATTTGTATGGTGGCCGATAAGGGACATCGCTAGGTATGTGGTTTGGTAACACGAAGGCAGGATGCGAAGCGCGAAGGCAGGATGCGAAGCGCGAAGTCCAAACACGAAGGCAGGATGCGAAGTGCGAAGGCAGGATGCGAAGCGCGAAGGCAGGATGCGAAGCGCGAAGTCCAACACGACTTCGCGCTTCGCATCCTGCCTTCGCGCTTCGCATCCTGCCTTCGTGTTTGAACTTCGCGCTTCGCATCCTGCCTTCGTGTTTGAACTTCGCGCGCTTCGCATCCTGCCTTCGTGTTTGAACTTCGCGCTTCGCATCCTGCCTTCGCGCTTCGCATCCTGCCTTCGTGTTTGAACTTCGCGCTTCGCATCCTGCCTTCGCGCTTCGCATCCTGCCTTCGTGTTTGAACTTCGCGCTTCGCATCCTGCCTTCGCGCTTCGCATCCTGCCTTCGTGTTTTTGGACTTCGCGCTTCGCATCCTGCCTTCGCGCTTCGCATCCTGCCTTCGTGTTTGAACTTCGCGCTTCGCATCCTGCCTTCGCGCTTCGCATCCTGGCTTCGTGTTTGGACTTCACGCTTCGCATCCTGCCTTCGTGGTACCACCATAAATTTTCCAGTATTCTTAATGTTGAGAGATTTTGTTACCGACAACTGATTGATTTAGTCAAATTTATTATCAAGGCTGGGGATTTAAAAAATTTGATCCTTTATTTTTTTTCCTGTTTAGTTTTAATTTTGCGTCCAACTTCATTTGTCGTCCTCCATATTTTGTAATCATATTCTGGTCCTGTGATACAATTATATATACCAGTATTTAATATGTTAAGTTTCTGTGATACAGTATGATATGTAATACTATTATGCTTGGTTTCTGTGAAACATTTATTGTATGTTTTCCAATCTTATGTAAAATTTCCGACCATATTATTATTGTATCCGACGATATATCCGAGTTAAAATATTGACGGATGACGCTGATAAAATGCATAAATGAACTATGCTTTGAATCAAGAAAATCAGCGATTTTGACTGTATCGAGTGACGAAATGGTTCCGGTAATAAAGAAAGACTGGTATTGTACTCGTGTATCTAAGCATATACAGACTTTATTCTTCATGTAAACCATCCCGACGAGAAAGGCGACTATACTCTGATCTCGGCATTGGTAAATAAAATAATTCAAATGGCGGCCTGGCCTCGCTTTCATCGGGTCATGCGCAGTGGCACTTGTTTTGACTTCGCGCTTCGCATCCTGCTTTCGTGTTTGGACTTCGCGCTTCGCATCCTGCCTTCGCACTTCGCATCCTGCCTTTGTGTTTGGACTTCGCACTTCGCATCCTGCCTTCGCGCTTCGCATCCTGCCTTCGTGTTTGGACTTCGCGCTTCGCATCCTGCCTTCGCGCTTCGCATCCTGCCTTCGTGTTTGAACTTCGCGCTTCGCATCCTGCCTTCGCGCTTCGCATCCTGCCTTCGTGTTTGGACTTCGCGCTTCGCATCCTGCCTTCGCACTTCGCATCCTGGCTTCGTGTTTGGACTTCGCGCTTCGCATCCTGCCTTCGTGTTACCAAACCACATACCTGAAACAATGCAGCGATGTCCCTTATCGGCCACCATACATTTGCCAGTTTTTGGACTAAATGAGACGTGTACACAAAGTTACTGAGTCGAAGATTTCGAAAAGATCATTTGTCAAAATATGTAGTAGTATTAGTAGTAGTAGTAGTAGTAGTAGTAGTAGTAGTAGTAGTAGTAGTAGTAGAGAATGCGCAATTCGGGTGATAAGGGGTCTCGCTGCGTCAGTGGGGTTGCATGTTTGGTCTGGGAAGTGAGATGGAACTTGGTGGGCCAAATTGCAAGCAGAATTAATCTCCCCATATGTTTTGTCTATTAATCACTGCCTATTAATCACTATTTATTTATCCCAGAACCAGATAATCATTTCACAAACGTACAATTACAAGCCCAATCGTCTTTATCAAGCATAATCAAGATAAATATATTTGACATCACCGTGCTATAGATGTGTGTGGCCTTTTGATTCCAAAGTGCAACGTCAAAGTTGATACAACCCTCATTTGCACATCTTTTTCACCACCGAAACGAAAAGAGATGAAAGTTTTATATACTTAAAAAGTTTGAAATTTTATAAACCAGTTTGTTAGCACAATAGATCTATTGGGCGTGACTGACAGCTGCCACGTCCCTGGCGTGTCAGCTACCGGTATACATCAAAGGCGATGCTAACACCGTCTATTGAAGTTTGACAAGATAAGGTCATTGAGTGCAGTATTGCTGGCGCTAGGATAGCATGTGAAATTAATACATGACCTAGCCCCACAGAGAGGATTACCTCCGTTTTCCGAATTCACAATTTTTGAATGATCTTTACGTCCCAAGAATGTACTGTCATCTGACACAATTAATGAATAGCGTTTCTTGGCACTCTGTCTCAACCCTCCGTTGATGTTTTGCAATGGTTGCTTCGCAGGCTGTACCTTGAAGCCCGACTTCTGTCCCTTGTTTTCCGGGAACTCAGGACTCGCGTGAACAGAGTTTCTCTCATGTAGGGCTATGCCACCATTCTTTTTCTTGTTCAGATAACGTAAATCTTTTTGCAATCTGAAATCCTTTCTATGTGGTGGTTTGATAGGCCTAATATTCCTCATGATATGAAAAGAATGGCCATAATTTTCCAAAGCAGTTATTCCTTCGCCCGCACCATTTGTCTCCTGGCGTGGAGAGAACACGTCTGCATAAACGTACCCATCGTCTTCGGACGTGTTTGTGTATATTCCAGTGTCTCCAGAAATGGACGAACCGTATCCACTCTCCGATTTGAAAGACAGACCACTCGTGCGTTTGGATAGGTTGAACTTTGGTTTCTCATTGTTACGTAGAATATTATAATCGTCATCAAAACTATGACCGTTCTTATCCACAGACATTCCTGACTTGGCCGAACCTGCCAAGATGGAATCACAAACATGGTCGAACTCCAGGTCTTGGTCGGAAGCGAAAGCATCTCCCAAATTAGTTTCCTGCCAAGGGAAACTGCATCGATTCTTCCTCAGAAATAAATCATCAATGCACAATTCCAAGTGCCCTTCTGGAAGACATGGATTCTCGAATGCATCGGAACTCGTACATGGTTGGAACACATCTGTATTTCTAACCTGTGATCGACCGAGATCGGTTCTTCGATGATCCAATTCCGGGAATACTATAGGTAGCGGTTCTTTGCGGGGTATGACAGTATTTTTCTGAGCCTCGAGCGTGTAATATTTATGTTCCTCTTCAAATTGTCTTTTTGATGCCTTTATTGGGCCCATTGAGAAATAATAACCGGAATTTTCCTCTGTACAGATGTTTTCTGGCATTCCAGAACATTCCGATGCAGATTCTGAAACCGCTTTCTCAAGTTGTGTAAAACTATCTAAGCCGGAGTTGCTGTTCTCCAAAGAGAAAGGATCCGACGTAGAAGCAATTCTTGGAGTTCTTAAGTTAAAGTCAATCTCCTCGTAGATAGGTTCATCTTGAGTTTCCTGCGTTTCTGGTAATTTCGCCACTTCATCTCGTTTCCTCTTCTTTCCATGGCCTAGGATTTTCCATTTAAACCAGTCTAGCTTCATCATTGGCATAATCAGTTGAAATAAAATCCTGATCGAAAGCTTCAGTTGGAATAAACTTCATATCAAAAGCTACAAGCTGATACTAGAGATATAGTTAAACTGTCTGCTTTCCGGATTTCACTTGTGAACTCTAAACCTGCATTGTTTTTTCTGTTTACGTATCTGGTGATATGCATAGTTTATTTGTAGTCTAAATGACATACAAAACAAAACAAGTTGTAAATTTAAAGGATTGTCTGTTCACATGAACCATAGTGAGACGGCTCATACAGTCATGTCAACTGTATAATAACACCTAATTGACCTGCAACTGTGAAGTTTTTCTGATTGCTTTCAGTTATCCATTGATGTACGAAAACACCGACTTGAGGCTATCAAGGGTTCACTTTCAAGGGCTCGCCGTTTTAGGATAAATAGCATAATGTTTTATTCCATATCCTGTGTGAAGGTATGTGTCTCTAGTTTCCTTCCTCCATAATGTAGGGCTGTATACTCCGCACACTCCGTACCAGCTTGTCCGACCACAGGCCCTCCAAAAAGGAGTTTTATTTTTGGTTGGGGGGGATGTGGACGGTGGTAATTACGGTGAAGTGTCGAAGTATGGGGTCTCTATATATAACCCAATGCTTTGATGTAAAAGTATAAAGCATGGGGTTATATATAGAGACCCCATATTTCGACACTTCACCGTAATACCGACTTGTGCTTTGCTGGTCTCCGGTTTGTACATGAAATTTAAATCTCGGTTTTAAATGCTCTGGGTGGTTCGATCTATGAAGGCGTGTGCATGAAGATGGTAAAGATGGTATAGTCTTCGCCAAGCAAGATTGTATTCGGTGTACCAAATATATTATTGCCTGTTTTCTCTGGATCCATCTCCCAGGCTACGCCATCGGGGGGGTTATGTCCACGTGGAAGTATGTCCAGGGGTGATAGTCAGGGGAAATGCGCCAGGGTGGAAAGGGGTGGGGGGAGGATGGGGTATGTCCACGAGGACGTATGTCCGGAGAGGAATGCCAGGGGAAATACCTCAGTTGAGAGGGGAGAGTATGTCAGGGGGAGGGGGATGCTGCCGTTCAAATTCGGGGCTTTACTCTAAAGGATACTATAGAGAGATAGTTCCAGTTTTAATTGGACGACCATTTGTAGCATCTCTATTAAGAGATGCAGCCAAGGTGGCAGAGAATTTAACTTCCCAACTACGAGGGAACTATTATTTCAAAACGCTGGTACGCTATAAAGATGCGGTAGTTCCAAGGGGAACAGTCAAGATTTGATAAGTATGAAGTTCTCCCCCACTCCTCTACAGCCCCATGCATGACAGATTGTTTGAGGTAGTTTGTTTTTCCACGCTTCAGTGAGTTTTCCTCTAAGTCGGAACATTTTCTTTCATGTATGTTTTATGTTGAGTAATAACGTCATATATTTTAGGGAAGCTCGAATTTCGTTCACTTTCATCTGGAAATGAAAAAAATAGCCTATCCCACATTTATGGACTACCCCGTGCTGAAAATGTTGTTTCTCTGTTGTTTTAGATAAAAAGTTATATTAAAATTGTAGACATCATCGCAATGTTGTCCCACTTCTTACGAGTCGTAATCTTAAATGACGTCGAGATTTTGTACAATAACAACATTTGCATAATGAGTTGATGGCACTTATTTAACTAATCACAACAAATATTTGATTATCATTATGGTAAGAATAATTTAATCTAATTTTCTTATTCTACGTCTTCATCTCAGTTGTTAAACAGATAATAGATTCCACCAGTTAAAAAAAAAAAAAAAGAAGAAAAAAAAAAATCGCACGAAAACAACGCATCACCTATACATTCCATGGGGCTCTGCTTACCGTTACCTTCATTCTCAGAATGTCTCAATAATGACGAGTCTCCTCCATTTTGTCGGGGTAACTCAACTTCATTCGCAGTAGCTCTTTCTGATAATGAGTTACCTTCATTCCCAGGATCTTTTACTAACGAGTAACCTTCATTCCCATGAACTCTCTTTAATGAGCCACCTTCAAAATTTCCGGGAGTTTTCGTTAATAACGAGTCATCTTCATTCACAGGGGCTCGGTTTAATAATGATTCATCTGCATATCCAGAATCTCTAATAATGAGTCATTTCCATTCTCAGGAGCTCTCTTTTATAATAAGTTACCTTAATTATTCTTAGGGACTCTCTTTTATAATAAGTTACCTTCATTCCCAGTGGTTCTCATAAATAATGAGCCACCTTCGTTCCCATGGGCTTTCTTTGAAAATGAGTTACCTTAATTCCCAGGAATTCTCTTTAATAACGAGTCACCTTCACTACCTTAATTATGACTTACCTTCATTCGCAGGGGCTCTTTTTGATAATGAGTCACGTTCATTCCCAAGGTCTCTCTTTAATAATGAGTTACCTTCATTCCCAGGGGCTCTCTTTGATAATGAGTCACCTTCATTCCCAGGGGTTCTCTTTAATAATGAGTTACCTTCATTCCCAGGGGCTCTCTTTGATAATGAGTCACCATCATTCCCAGGGGTTCTCTTTGATAACGAGTTACCTTTATTCTCAGGAGTGCTCTCTGATAATGTTTTACCTTTATTCTCCGGAGTTTTTTTGAAAGTGAGTCACCATTATCACACCCCATTACCTGGAACTGTGTTTGATATATTATTTACTTTTATTACACAATCATCCTCACGATATCCCTTTAATAATGAGTCATCTTCAATCCAAGTGACTCTTTTTAATAATGAGTCATCTTCATTGTCAGGATCTCTATTTGATAATGAGTCACTTCCATTCTCAGTGGTTCTCTTTGATAACGAGTCACCTTCATTTCCAGAGGCTCTCTTCAATAATGAATCAATTTCATTCCCAGGGGGCTCTCTTTGATAACGAGTCACCTTCACTTCCAGGGGATCTCTGTAATAATCAGTTTCATTTTCAGGGGCTCTCTTTGATAACGAGTTTCCTTTATTCTCAGGAGTCCTCTCTGATAATGGGTCACCTTCATTCTCATGAGTTTTCGTTGAAAGTGAGTCACTTTTTCAGCCTTATTATACAAGAATCTGTGTTTTGTATATGTATCAACTTTATAACACCTTCATTATCATGATCTCCCTTTAATAATGAGTCCTCTTCAATCGAAGTGGTCCTTTTTAATTAATGCGTCCTCTTCATTCCCTTGAACTCTTCTTAATAATAAATCACCTTAATTATCAGGGGTTCTATTTGATAATGAGTCACCTTCGGGCAGTGGCTCTCTTTAATAATGAGTTACTCTCATTCCCAGGCACTCTCTTTGATAATGAGTCACCTTCATTCTGAGTGGCTCTCTTTAATAATAAGTTGCTTTCATTCCCAGCCACTCTCTTTGATAATGAGTCACCTTCATTCTGAGTGGCTCTCTTTAATAATAAGTTGCTTTCATTCCCAGCCACTCTCTTGATAATGAGTCACCTTCATTCTGAGTGGCTCTCTTTAATAATAAGTTGCTTTCATTCCCAGCCACTCTCTTTGATAATGAGTCACCTTCATTCTGAGTGGCTCTCTTTAATAATAAGTTGCTTTCATTCCCAGCCACACTCTTTGATAATGAGTCACCTTCATTCTCAGTGACTCTCTTTAATCATGACTCACTTTCATTCCAAGGGGCTTCCTTTGATAATGAGTTACCCTTTGATCAGGAGTTTTTCTTGAAAGCGAGTCACTTTGATAAAATCTCATTATCAGAAACTGTGTTTCATGTATGACCCACCTTATCACACCGTCATTCTCATGATTCCCCTCCAGCAGTGAATCATGTTCAATCTAAGTAGCTCTTTTTTAATAATGAATCACCTTCATTCCCAGGGACTCTATTTGATACTGAGTCACATTCATTTTCAGTGGCTCTGTTTGATACCGAGTTATCTTTATTTTCAGGAGTTCTCTTTGAGAATGAGTTACATTTTATTAGTACACCACACTACCAGGATCTGTGTTTTATATTGAGCCACCTTTATTATACCTTCATTCTCATGATTTTTCTTTAATAATGAGTCGTGTTCAATCCAAGTAGCTCTTTTTAGTAATGAGTCATCTCCATTCCAATGATCTCTCTTTCATAATGAATAACCTCCATTCCCAGGAGATCTCTTTGATAATGAGTTACCTTCATTCCTATGGGCTCTCTTTGGTAATGAGTCACCATTATTCTAAGAGGCTTTGATAATGAGAGTAGTATGGAAAGTGCATCTTTATGTCCATTGACCTAATTTCGCGGTGGGTTTGCGGCGGTCACGGGGCGTACACGTGATCACGTGATCGTGACGGATGGTCTGTGCAGCGAGAGAGGGGCAATGCCCATGCATAGCAATACATAAACTTATGCAGCGGGAGAAGGGGAATCTCTGTGCATAGCAATACCTAGCCTATGCAGTTTGAGAAGAATTTTGTAGCCTATGGTGTTTGACTCAGTATCCCCATGACACTGATGAGATTCGAATCAGCAGTGCGAGCACCAAAGGCTGGCACGTTGTTATCGCGGGCACGAGTCTATATATAATAAGAAAGGTTGAGAATACTGTGATAAACCTTTCCTGGGTCCCCGACACAGTCTCTCGAGCATAAGTGGGAACCCACTCATGGACCTTTTTCTGACTGATTTATATATGGAGTGTGATAGCTCATTTTTTTCTGTCTCACGCTGTAGAGTACGATGGGAGGGGTCTCGAGGCCATTTATTGACTTTCGCTGAAAAGTTCTGACGCGCATGCGAGAAGGAAGGCAGGTCTGGGGTGAACGTCTTGGGGTAGAGATGGACCATCCTTGGTCCGAATGGGCCGTGTAGGGTGTCATATTGAAGCGCTCGTGGAGTAGCGTCCGACTGGACTGGTGTGTGGTCGAAATGTTGTCATTTGGCCATGGGCCAAATCCCAGGAATGGACCTTTCGTTGTCAATTTCTGGGGACATCTCAATTTTCAGCCCAAAGTACTTTATGTGTATTCTCTCTTCACATGGAAAAGTTCCCACGTTTTCTCTCCACATAAATTAGGAAATTACCGGAACAGTTGTACCGTATCCATTCATCTAGCATTGAAAGGGAGAGATAACTTACCTTAAATACGTCAGACTTTTAGCCTGCCATGAGTCATGATGTCTATGATAAACTTGTGAACAAGTGAAGAAGTGAAAATGAAGAACTGGGTTAATAAATACTGCTTAAAATCTTGGATTATCGTCTGTTTGTCATGCTTGTCTTTTTTAACGCTAAATCAATGGGCGTCATCTGTTTCGTTCATTTCCCAACTAATGTAGGCCTACAGGTGAAAAAACTGGGAACATTTGCATACCCATGAATTACTTCGAGGATAAAACTGAAGTTGTCTCCCGAAAGTTGCAACGAAACTTCATTTAGCGGCATAATTCAGGAACTGGCCCATGGCCTGAATCTGCGAATGCGGAGTAGGGGAATAGTGGGGTAAGGGGCAGAGATGGACCATCCCTGGGCCAAATGGGTCGTGTGATGTGTCCTATTGAATCGCTCGTAGACTAGCCTCTGACTGGATTGATGTGTAGTAGGAATGCCGATAATCTGCGCATAGGCAGTCGGGGAATAGTGGGGAAAAGGGCTTTTGAGTGGACGTTTTGGGGTAGAGATGAACCTAGATAAATAAACAAATTGCTTATGGATAACAATTTCCAGTTTATTCAGGACAACGTTACTAGTATCGTTTTCAAGTCAATGCCATCAATTGACTGAATTTGTGGTTTACGGGACGCTCCCCATACGGATTTCGCGGCTCATCATCACAATACGTTTATTCTCACATATTGAAATGTACATTGCTGTTATTACATTGTGCGTATTCATATGATATTTTAACATTCATGTAAAATAAACGGATAATATGCACAAGTGCGCGAGGATTAACGAGTGAAAGAGAGAAGATATATACAAAAGTTTTTAGTTGGGAGTAAGTAGGAATTAAAGTCTATATAATTAAGCATGAAGTTGAAGGATTCATTAACTGTGCATAACTGTTCTGATTCATATTATTTTTGTGAAATGTCTTGGTGGTTGTTATGTCAACGTTCCCGTCGATTACGCCGTGCGCCATCCAGGAAAAAACTAGGGATGCAAGAAATTTGTGGTTCTAGAAATCTGTGCCTGTAACATTGCGCCAACGGCGTATCAGGGAAGGAGGTAGGCTTCACCCTAACTGCCCGTGGATGACGTTGGCATTGTTTGATTTGGTAGAATGTAAAAGCTGTTCTTGTTTCTGTCGATTGTCCATGGTCAGGGTGCTGGCTCAGGGATTCCACCGAAAAGGCTAGGTCTAGGGCAGGGTGGTCCGCTTGGGGTTTGGAAGGTCTTTGTCCTGTGGGTCGGTGGTCTGAGATGTGTGGTAGGTGGTCTTGAGGGCGATTAGTTCTGTTGTTGTCTGTGATGGGTTACTGCTACTCCAAGGGCCCGCTTTTTAAACCGCTAGAACAGTTTCTGGTCTAAATGGTTGAGATGTACTCCATCTTTCAATAAAATTTCCTTTTGAAGTCGCATCAGGACTGTGTCTCCAAAAAGTGGCCTTATTATCCGGTTTTAGTATGTTGTTTATATTTTGAATTTTGGTGTTATAAGAATTGACTGAAATATACCGAGTTACCCGATGGAAGACGAATTGACTGATGAAAATCCTCGAAATTTGGAATTTTGTTTTGAGTACATCCACGTAATCCATAATATCATGATAAATAGCAGATGCGCTTCTGGAAGAATCCGCATCGTTTCCCCCAAAGAGGAGGATGCACAGGTCGGGCTTTGTCTCCAAAGGGCGATTTTCTAATTTATCATGGTTTTTCTGAAAGATATAACAAGATGCTCTGTAGCTTTTGCTTTCTTCGTCAGGTTCTAGGGCTGATATACAAGTATACAAGCAGTATTGTGTTCTGGGCAGTACTTACATGTACTTTTCATCCCTGTTAGTATTGAGATTATGATGCTCAATTGGTACATTGCTTGGCGGGACGGGGAACGGGGATAGATAACTAGATGAATAGATAGAGAACAAATATATATACTCTATATCAGCATTAAGCGGTGATTTTGGGGAAATAAAATAAACGTATTCGCCATTTTTATAGTACTGATTGGTGTTTTCGATTTCCTTTGTTGTTCTTGTTGTTTTTGTTGTTATTTTTGTGTTGCCTGATGTATGCTGATTTTGTGGGCATTTTTGTTAGCGCCAATGGCTTATTTTTTCTGGTGCCGAGGCAGACGGCCCTCAGTATCAAGGTAACTCCGGTGCCCCGGCAACCATCATTTATGCCGAAAGGTTTGTTATGTGTTGGCCTAAGTTTGGAGAATCTATAGAACTATCGGCCCTCAGTATCAAGGTAACTCCGTTATTCGTATAGTTCGGTTATGTCCAAAAGGTGGTTTTATGTGTTTTATAATATTATTTAGTGGTTGGTTGTTTCTTAAACTAGCGAAGGTCATGGGTATTTGAGAGGCTATAGAAGAGTCGGCCCTCAGTATCAAGGTAACTCCGCTTTGTCTATAGTTCGGTTATGGCTGAATGGTGTCAGACGTTTTCATGCTGTGTTGGGAAGCAGTGTGCATACACGGGGATAGTGCTATATACTGGAATAATAGTCAGAATATTTGATAACACTTATTCAGGACTTGAATACCTGGTTTCTGATGGGGGCTTAGGGTTTAATATCGCTGGTAATATTAAGGGGATGATGATTATTTTAGTTCATTTTTAAGTGCCTCAAATTGTCGGTAGTGTTTTGAGCATTCGAGTAGGACATGTTCTATTGTTTCTTCTACATTGTTGCATGCGGTACAGAGTG
The DNA here is from genome assembly GCA_036873755.1 of Hanleya hanleyi. Taxonomy (NCBI): domain Eukaryota; kingdom Metazoa; phylum Mollusca; class Polyplacophora; order Lepidopleurida; family Hanleyidae; genus Hanleya; species Hanleya hanleyi. The sequence goes on along the minus strand of JAVTVY010030079.1, from coordinate 13,369 downwards.
ATGAGGTGACATCAATAAATAAATAAGCAGTATATATACAGTTCCTTGAGTAAATGTCAACAGTATTATAACAATAGTATTGTACTGGGTGAGAAAAGAATTGATAGGGCAGGATTGGACTTGTAGAGATGGCTGGATTAATTAACAAGGTGGGCTTCTAGGCACGGTGAGGTCCTGGATTAGTAGGTCATACGCGCTGTGGATGAATAGGCCCTGGTCTCTGTTAGCTGTGGTTTTGATCTTTTGATGTGGAGCTTTCTGTTTTTCCAGCGCAAGAACATTGTTGCAGAAACTTATAAAACAGGGCTATTCCACCAAGCGCCTCCACTCAAAGTTTCTCAAATTTGGCGATACATATCGCATGCTGATAGCAAAATACGAACGTAGCGTGCAAGATCTATGGCGCTACGTTTCGTAACTTGTGTCTAATTCCGCTTAACCCGGGGCTAGGGGCCGTATGAACCCATGTACTTCAAGATCCTCATGGTACTCATATGAACAGTCACAATCAAAGCGTGACTGAGATACATCATTCTTTAGATGACGACTTTACAACGAATATTATGGATTAAGAATACTGATCAGCGATACGGATTTGATATTTTTGGAACATCATGATGTCTTGCCGGCATCATTGAAAACTGTTGACCGCTTCTCTCTTGCATGATACAAGCTTATGTTTATGTACACACTGATTGTCTTTTTGAATTTGGTGCTAATACTGTTATATGGAATATGAAATAGGTCTTTGGATTATGGACGCGGATATTCTCTAATGGACGACGGCTGGATTATGAATGACGGACTAGACGCTTGTAATTCCAGTTGATTGAGTGGGAGGTTTTTTTTGATGTGGTCCGAAACTGCTGATTTCCCATCTTGTTTGACCACAGATGATTGGTGTTCTTTCATTCGTTTATTGAAAACACAAAACATTGTTGCAGAAACTTACAAAACAGGGATAAAATACGAGCGTAGCGTGAAAGATCTATGGCGTTACGTTTCGTCACTTGTGTCTATTCCCCTTAACCCGGGGCTAGGGGCCGTATGAACACATGTGCTCCAAGATCTTCATGGTGCTCATATGAACAGTCACAATCAAAGCGTGACTGAGATACATCATTTTTAGATGACGACTTTACAACGAATATTATGGATTAAGAATACTGATCAGCGATACGGATTTGATATTTTTGGAACATCATGATGTCTTGCCGGCATCATTGAAAACTGTTGACCGCTTCTCTCTTGCAGGAAACAAGCCTATGTTTATGTATACTATGATTGTCTTTTTGAATTTGGTGCTAATACTGTTATTTGGAATATGGAATAGGTCTTTGGATTATGGACGCTGATATTCTTTAATGGACGACGGTAGAATTATGAATGACGGACTAGACGCTTGTAATTGAGGGGTCTTGATGTTTCGCCGATGTAATGTTTTGTGCAACCGCACTCCAACATGAAGATTACTCCTTTTGGCTGGGTTTGGGTGGTTGGGGCTTTTTTACCGGTCCTATTGATGTGACCCTTTAGTTTTCTGTTGGTTGCAAAGGTGGTCTGGGTGCTGGCTCGTGTCTTCAGTAGTCTGGCAACCTGGTGGCTAGGGTAGGGTTATTCGGATATTTGGGCCCTCCTCTCTGTTAGTCAGTTGTCTCTGGTTTGGTTGTAGGGTTTGTTTTACAGCTTTATCCACTAGGTGTTTGGGATAATCATTGTACTTGCTGAAAACGGTCTTGATGTGGGAGATTTCGTTGTGAAAGTCAGTTGAACAGATGGATTGTGCTCGCTTGGTAAGTGTTCATATGATGGCTGTCTTTGTTTGTGCTGTTTAGTTGGATCTCTAGTGAATATATTGGTCGGAATGGCGGGCTTTCTGTACACACTAGTTTGTAGACCGGTTAGTGATCTGCTGAATAGGACGTCCAGGAAAGAGAGAGTGTTTTTGGTTTCAGTTTCCATGGTAAATTTTAGACGTTGAGGCTGGGTGTTTAGATGGTTGAGTAGTGTGGTCGGGTCATCTGTTTGTTGGAGTGGAACGAAGGTGTCATCTAATTTCCGTAGCCATATTAGAGGTTGGACAGGGGAGGTTTGGGGGTCCCGGTTTCCAAGGTCGGTCAGGTAGATTTCAGATAATATGTGTGACAGCGGGTAGGCCTCCAACTTTTGTTTGATAACCTGTATTGCATCAGTGGTCGGTACATTCGTGAATAAGTCGACGACATCATAGCTGACTAGTTGACATGGAATGCTGATGCTCTGGATTTTGTTACAAAATTCTGCTGAGTCCTTGATGAACGATGTAGCTGATCTTCCAAACGGGGCTAGGAGCTGGGTCAGATGTTGTGCTGTGTTGTAAAACACTGTATCTCTGGAGCTGATCAGTAAACGGGCTTATATGGTAGAGTCATATGGTTGCTTTTGAGTCTCCAGACGTCGTTCATTTTTCCCCACCTCTTGCATATCGCTCCAATTTATTACCTGTATATGGTAGGATTCTGCTGTTGGACTGTTAGTCCCCGAGGTCCGCCCTCTGTACATGTCATTCAACAAATATATGTAGGTTTATTGTTTCGGTGGGAAATTTGAGCCGCACGGCGTCGGACATTACAGGTTCGTTTTTTTTTCTAGGTTTACTCCATCAGACGTCAGTGATGCTCATCGATTAACAGCAGATGAGTTGTTTGAGCTGATCTATCATCACAGCTCCCGAGCTAGCAGATCTAATTCCGCTTAAACCGGTGCTAGGGGCCGTGTGGATACTCCATACTCTACACATGACCAGCTGCAATAAAAGCGCGGCTGAGATACTAATGCTACGTCCGAGAATCCACCGTATTCTCAGGTCTGAATGTTTTCCTTTAGAGTCATATGGTTGCTTTTTAGTCATTAGGCGTCGCCAATTATTCCCACCTCTTGCATATCGCTCCAATTTAATCGGATCTTTGTGAATTTTGATCATTGCTCTGGCATATGGAGGTCGTGGATGTTGGATAAGCAGTTTTTTTGTGGAGGTCTGGCCGGATTTCATTCTTCTTTTTTCATGTCGCTGAGAATGGCTTTATGTTGACGGTCATAACGGTTGGTTGGATCTGTTTCAATGATCCCGTTGGTGGTTTGGTCAGTGAGGATGTTGTCAACAAGGTTGTTGAAGTCAGTGGAGTCAAGGATGGCTGTGGCTTTCCCTTTGTCTGCTGGAGCAAGGACTATAGATTTATTATTCTGCAGCTCAGTGATGGCATGACGTTCATCTTGGGACAGGTTGTCAGTCTGTGGTTGACCTTTGGAAAGGATTTCGGCTACTTGACGCCTTAGATAATCTACATTGCCTCCTGGTGCTAATTGCTGTAGGCCTATCTCGATGTTTAGAATGAATTCATCTGTTGAAAATCTTTGTTTGATGGGCGCAAAGTTTAGACCTTGGGCAGGAGTTTGAGTTGATCATCTGTAAGCTGTTTTACTACAGTTTTGTCGAGGCATGGCTGCTTATCTGTATGCTCAGGCTGGGGCAGTCTGTTGGCGGTTTAGCTGGTCGAACTTCTTCAACTGGTTAAGTTTGATTTTGGTGTTCAGGCCGCAGATTGGGACTGGCGGAGTTGGCTTTAGAGTGCTTGTTGTTGTATGACGACGGCAGTTAGCGATATAGCCTTAGAGATGAACCATCCTTGGGTCAAATAGGCCGTGTGGGGTGTCATATTTAAACGCTCGTGGAGCAGCGTCCGACTGGTGTAGTGTGTAGTCAGGGATTATCGGAAGAGCATGAAGTACAGATGGATTATCCCTGGTCCAAATGAGCCGTATCGGATGTCATATTGAAGTGCTCGTAGTTTTCGACTGTGCTGGTGGGTAGCGGAAATTTGGGGCGTTTTGGGGTACAGTGGATCATGCGTGGTCCAGATGGGACACGTGAGGTGTCATTTTGAAGCACGCATGTAGGAGTGTCTCATCCTTCTGCGTACGTGCAGTAGGGCAGTGGTATAAAAAAGAGGGCGTGATGAGTGAAAGTCTTGGGTTAGAGGCGGACCATTCTTGGGACAAATGGCACAAATGGGGTGTCCCACTAAAGGCTGGTCAAGTCAGACTGGAGGTGATATGCGCCTGCCCAATCGGAGACTAGTAGAGAAATGGCAGTTTTGGAGATGCAAAGGGGCGCGTTCTCGGAGATTCAGTCTGACCTCTGTATGTGTGTGGAGGAGGAGGAAAAAGAGGAGTTGGGCTGAGGAGGCGTGATCATATGGCGTCGTAGGTGAAACATTAGTCAGGTTGTATTCATCCCTAACGTCTCAAGGATAGCTATCCCCTTAGAGGGTCAAAATTGGTCATTTTTTTCATTTCTTCATTCAAATATTCACTATTTCCTCTAACATTTGGTGAAAAGGTGAAATAAAAATTATAAATAGAAGTGCTTCAATATTAGGACTAAAAATAGCTATAAAAACAAAACCAGGCAAAAATTTAAAAAAATGAGATACGGTTTACTAGTTCGAATTGTCTCCTACCAAGGTATACCATCAAAGTTGAAACAAGACCAACAGTTTTCATGAAATTTCAATTGAAAAATGGACGCTATTGTTTTCATTTCAATTTTTTAAAATTGGAATATTTTCTACACAGTAGCAGCGTCAGTTATGCAGATCATATAGTTGGAATCCCTACGATGTATGCTTTCATAAAATATATAGTTTATTATGGTTATCTTGTATATTTATTGATACAGACGACAAACTGTCATGGGGGTGCAAAAACTGCCTCTAAGGGAATAGCTATTCTTAAGCCCATCACGTATACGGATGACACAACGATAACAACAAGTGTATTGCGTATTACATATTTTATTATCCCTTCCACTAAACCACACCCACGCTGGGGAAGGCGCGTTGGGTATGTTAACATAAGAGTATTGAATGTATCAGACGCATCGTCGGCTGCGCGTATCTAATCAGAAGCCGCCATTTGAGAAAGTTCAATCTTCGGCCATGGTCGTATTTGATTTCAAGCGGCTATAGATGTAAGTCTATTGCAAATTATCCTGTTCAGCGTTCGTGATCGCCGCAGCGTGGGTAATAATAATAGCTGATATCACAATACGATTCCAAAATGTGGTGGAGCTGTCTGTATTAGTAGATATACTTTCGACATTCTCTGTATCGGTACCAGTCGGTGGACTATCAGAATCAGACAGTATGCTCTCAGCATCTGCATTGGCTTCTCGCACCTAGGTGTCTTCATACTCATGTATATTCTGCTGGTGTCGCATCATATTTTTAAAAAAAGTACATGGAAATTAGTACATGTATAAATACAATCTAATTAAAATTATATCATATATGCTCCCCCATTTGGATATGTCGCTTGCAAGATCTAACCGGATTGCAGTAACGCGAGTGTCAATCAATCTCGAGAGCTCTTCAAAGTGCTTTGAAGGGAACATAACGGTAGGTGATTTTGGGTTGGCTCAGTCGAGTCACACACCACGCTGGGGGTGTATCTTCTTGATATTGCCGCCCTCCCGCCAGGTTGGTACCATAAATCGGATCATTGGCGTAAACCTTGGGTTAGAGTGGAGACGCTGGCCCTATCCTTCCTCCCCGACTGCAAGTAAAGTAGTTAAAATGCGACCGTGAGTCCATAAGACTTTTAAATATACATGACTCTCTGAACACCAAATTCAGTTGAAATCACTAAGATCCTACATAGAGACATATACGATTGGGGAGCATTGATAGGATATTAATTTATTAGAATTGGCATAACCCATGTTGATGGTTGAACGTCAACTGTGTACGTCTTTGGGAAACGGTTGATTTTATGGACGTAACACAAGGCTCACCAACGCCTAGCTTAACGCTTTAAGGCCTTGGTGAAATAGCTCGAAAGCTCTGATGGGTCTAGATATCCCATGGAATTGACAAATGCAGTGATGTCTGTCAACGCTCGTCGTTACGCCTTAACACTCGTCTCCACGCCGTAACGCCCTATTGTAACGCCTTAACGCCATAGCTTAAAACCTTAACGCCATATTGTAATGCCTTAACATTACAATATATCGTCCGTCGTATAACACGAACATGATTTCACCATTGGAAGTGACGTCATCACCGTAAGTCATGTAATCACGGGAAGAGGCGTCATTGCACGCCTGTGCGCTCATCTGGTGGTGCCGCCGGTACCGTGGTGCACCCTATAGCTTACGGGCTATACGGTCCAGGCGATAACACCAGGTAAGCCCAGAGGCGTGCGATGGTGATGACGTCACTTCCGGGGATGTAGCTCTTCAATAGAAATAGACCAGAAATGGTCCATGCTACCCCAACACGTCCACTCAAATGCTCTCTTTTTATACTACTGCCCGACTCGCATACGTAGGATTATGAGATCGGAAAAAATCCGACTCCAGTCGGACTCTCTTCTACGCGTGCTTCAAAATAGGACCCCACACGGCCCATTTGGACTAAACATGGTTCACCTATACCCAAAACGTCCACGTCCGACTGCGCATGCGTAGAAAGACGTTATTTTCACTGCACACCAGCCCGGGCAAACGCTACTTCAATATGACACCCAACACGGCTCATTTTGGACCAGGAATGGTCTGTATCTACCCAGAACGACGGACGCTACTCCACGTGCGCTACAATGTGACACGAAACTCGACCCATTTGGACTACGGATGGTCCATCTCTACCCCGAAAGGTTCACTCAAATGCTCCTTTTCCACTAATCCCCAACTGCTCATGCGCAGATTTGTGGCATTTACACTGCACATCACACCAGTCGAATGCTGCTCCAGGAGCACTTTAGTATGGCACCTTTACCAAAAAACGTCCACCCCAGATCTGCCAGTCCACCGCGCATACGCGTCAGAACTTTTCAGAGAAAATCAAACAATGGCCTCGAGACCCCTCCCGTCTTATTCTATAGCGTGAGACAGAAAAAATAAGCTGCCATGTTCCATATATAAAACCTCCAGAAAAAGGTGCTTGAGTGAGTTCTCAATTATGCTGGACTCAGTGCCAGAGACAGTGTCGGAGACCCGGCCGCGGGGAAGGTGTTCTCAACCTTCTTATAATCTACGGACTCGCGACCGTGAAACAACGTGCCGGCCTTTGATGCTCAAACTGCTGATTCGAATCCCACTAGCGTCACAAAAATTCCACTTCTCTCAGTGCATAGGGTATGTATTGCCATGCATGGAGATTCCCCTCCTTTCCTTGCATTGGTCATGTATTGCAATTCATGGGGATTTCCCTTCTCTAGCTGCATGCCCAACCGTGAAGATCCGTGATCGCCCCAAACCCGCTGCGGAAGTAGGTCAACGGACATCAGGATGCGCTTTCTATACTACTAATGAGTTACTTCCTTAAGAAGCTCTCTTTCATAATGAGTCGACTTTATTCCCAGGAGCTCTCTTCTAACCAAACTTTTCATATTCCAATATTGAATCACATATCCTCTGTTTACACTACAAGGCGATCCCGGCAAAAAAAAAAAAAAAATGGAGATTTATAGGAAATTCTTGTTCAAACTTTCCGAGAGTAAATCACACACCTTCGTAGATTTCCGCTCGGCAGTTCCGAATGCTGACTTGAGCTCGATCTATTTCTGGCTCACAGGGGTTTGAATCAGCGGGAATCAACGTATCTGTCCTGGTGGTCGTAAACCGAAGATCATGTGATAATAATCTCTACTAATGGCGCAGAGGACTTTATTACGACAATTTGTTTCAAATCCAGTTTAGGATTTAAAAAAACTTCTTAAAATTAAGACTTTTCTTTCAATAGACTTACTGAACTCGAGGCTTAATTGACATATCTTTGATGTGGTATGTGCTCGCTTATTCAGGTATTCATCCAATTACAAAAAATGTGTTTTTACTTGATTGGCGTCTGTTTCATTTGCTGTGTGCTATTTTTACTCTTGTGTGATATCATTTTTTGAAAGTGCGCAATGATTATGCACTTCATGAGACAAGAATAGATCAAATATGAATAGAAAGAGAATATTACATGTATACAAATGACAATATAAGGGGGCGTTTTTAATATGCGAAAACTGGAAGCAAGTCAACTAGAAGTGTGTAACATTACACTGGCGTCTTCAGAATTTTGCAAGTGTTGAGGGAGGAGATCGAAGGTCAAAAGTCAAAATCAAAGGTTCCGTCCGGTCACGTGATGGCCCAGCAAGATTTATTTGCCCCTGTATAGGACCGTACGCTTCAGTGACTTCAGTGTTAAACCTAATGGGCAACCCACTCATGGACATTTGCAGTATGGGCTGTGACACCTTATATTTCTTTCTCTTTAGAATGCAATGTGAAGGGTCTCGTGGCCGTGGGTTGAATTTCGCTGAAAATTTCTGACTGCACTATACGTAGTGCATAGGCAAGCCTGAGGTGGATATTTTGGGGTCTAGGTGGACCACTTTTGGTCGGATTGGGCCGTGTGAGGTGTCATAGCGAACTCATCGTGGGGGACCATCCGACTGTACTGGTATGGCATGGATGTAAGGCTATGGCGCGCATGCGCAGACCGGGAATTGTTTGAAAAGGTCATTGGGCCAATAATGGACGTACTGTGTCGGGGAGGGTATCCATGTGAAGCGCTCCTCCAGACCGATCAAGTCATAAGTGGGTGCATGTAATATATAATACAAGCGTCTAGTCCGTCATTCAATATTCAGCCGTCGTCCATTAAAGAATTTCCGCGTCCATAATCCAAAGATCTAATTCATATAATAACATTAGCACCAAATTGAAAAAGGTAAATCATAGAATACATAAAAATAGGCTAATTTCCTGCAAGACAGAAGCGGGCAACAGATTTCAATGATGCCAGCAATACAGCATGATGTTCCAAAAATATCAAATCCATATCTCCATATCTCTGATCAGTATTATTTATACATATGATATACGTTGTAAAGTCGTTATCTAGTGTATAATGTATCTCAGTCACGCTTTGATTGTGATTGTTCATATGAACACTGTGAGGATATTGGAATACACAGGTTCATACGGCCCCCAGCCCCGGGTTCAGCGGAATTAGACACAAGTTACGAAAAGTACCGCCATAGATCTTGCACGCTACGCTCGTATTTTGCTATCACCATGCGATATGTATCGCCAAATTTGAGAAAAGAGAGAGAGAGAGAGAGAGAGAGAGAGGCGGGGGGGAGGGGAGAGAATTAGGATTTAACTTCGCGTTCAGCCACATTTGAAAAACTTCGAGTGGAGGTGCTTGATAATATAGCCCTGTTTTACAAGTTTCTGCAATAATGTTTTGTGACGTTGATTAAAATCGTCACATTTAATACAGGATCTAGTAGGCGAGATATGTACTTTCGCTGGAAAAAATCTGGAAACACGAACTTTACCCCTACAACATGGAAAACCCCTATCAACCAAGTCTGGCTGGGATAATATCGGTTCTCAGCGGATCGTGGCCTGCCAAGTGGTGCAGGATGGGATAGCGGGTGCACGTTTTCTCCGAAAAAAAAAATGGAACACGGACATTACACTTCGTAGAAATGGGAATCTTTTTGTTGTTGAGATGGTGTAGTTTTTCAATTTTGAGGAAGTAGAATTCAAGGGAAGTACTCCAGTTGCCCCTTAGTAGTAGGGAAAGCAGGAACCTAGTATATTTTCAAGGGAAGTAATCCAGTTGCCCCTTAGTAGTAGAGAAAGCACAAAAGTGTTGATGTAAACAATTTAACGGAAAGGCTGTTTATAATGTCATCTCACTGGGATATGATGAGTGTTTGACCAACTTCGAAAGAAACAAAATCGAAAGTCAACCCATGGCCACGACATTCCTCCAATCGTGTCCTACAGCGCGAGCTAGGAAAAATAAGATGTCACACCCCTGACAACAAATGTCCATGAGTGTCCATTAGGTTTGACATTGAAGTCACTGAAGCGTACGGTTTTATTTAGGTTATTTAGGGGCAGATAACTCTTGCTGGGCCGTCAGATGACCGGAACTGACCTTTGATGTTCCACCTTTGACACAGAAATGCCTTTTGACCCAGAAGTGAACGCTGACTCGGGAGTGACGTCATCCATGACGTCATCGCCGCGTGACGCCGCGTGGCGTCATCAGCTTCAGCCTCAATAATAAGGAATCACTACTTTTCTTTCTTTTGCCTTTTGCTTTTTTTTCTTTTTTCGTTTTTTTTTCTTTTCTTTTTTTGCTTTTTCTTGTTTTTTTTTGGCGCGTCCAAGGGGGAGAGAGATCGTTCGCACCTGGCGACCCCTCCTGGCGGCGTCCCTACATTAGATTAAACTAGCTGGACGGCACTGGCACTTGCCAAACCGGTAACATCACTATAGATTTCTTGCAGTCTCTACAGAAAATTGCGAGCTGACACTCCGTCACTTTGTAGTTTATCATATCGGAGTCATTTTGATCCTTTTTGCATAACCCCCGAGCAGCTGTAGGATCATGGGTAAATTCAAATTGGCTGTCATATGGGGTAGGCTACCAGAAAAGAAATGTTTTCGTCATTTTTCTTTTCTGCGAGGAAAAGTCACGTCAGATTATCATTTAATAATTTATCATACATATTTTGCCAAGAAAACACACAAATAATAAAAAAAAAATCTGACGGAAAAATCGACCAAAAGTTATTTTATTTGACGTAATCAAAGCGGTCATCTTGGATTTATATTTCACATTTCATGGTAGAGCTGGACCCAAGGGTATAGTTTGGTAAGTTTCAGTCCCCTAAAGCTCAACAGGTAAGACAAATATCCCCCAGGCCAGAACGACCAGGCCAGATAGGGTTAAGTCGGTAAAATTCCTTTCAAGAGACTGATAGTTTGTGATTTTTCATATTTCATGGATCAAAACATATATCAAACTGCCCACACTGCTTACAGAATCATACGCCTAGGTATCAGCCCAGTGCATGAGCAGGTACGTTGAACATATAGGCTACATAACTACCGGTATCTGTTCTGTCAGAAGCAATTCAACTAGAGGTGTGTCACAATAGACTAGCTAGAATGCACTGACCACCGCCTGCCTGCCTTGGTTAGTTACCCATACCAGTTTTGGATCATCATGACAAAATTCGTAAAATATATTTCGTTACAAATAGTGGCAATTTCAATTTTGTTTCTTTCGAAGTTGGTGAAACACTCATCATATCTCAGTGAGATGACATTATAAACAGCCTTTCCGTTATATTGTTTACATCAACAATTCCCAGTCCTAGTTCGGATCGAATATATATACATTTAATGTTAATGTGTCAAGAATTTAAATCAGATGTTCATATCCGTGAATCTTTTGACTTAACGAACGCCGTCCCCTCATTGGCTGATATATTAAGCGGACAGTTCCAGTACCGGTAATAACTGTACAGACTCAGTAGTAGTATACAAACGGTAAATTCGGTACTTAGCGCCTCACTGCGCATGCGCAGAACCTTTGGTGACGTCACAATTGGGCGTGTGCGCATGCGTGTGTGTGTGTGGATGGTGGGTGCTGGGTACAAAATGGCGGCGTATGTGGATGGTGGGTGCTGGGTACAAAATGGCGGCATGTGTGGATGGTGGGTGCTGGGTACAAAATGGCGGATTGTGTGTGGATGGTGGGTGCTGGGTACAAAATGGCGGATTGTGTGGATGGTGGGTGCTGGGTACAAAATGGCGGATTGTGTGGATGGTGGGTGCTGGGTACAAAATGGCGGCATGTGTGGATGGTGGGTGCTGGGTACAAAATGGCGGCCTGTGTGTGGATGGTGGGTGCTGGGTACAAAATGGCGGATTGTGTGGATGGTGGGTGCTGGGTACAAAATGGCGGATTGTGTGGATGGTGGGTGCTGGGTACAAAATGACGGCGTGTGTGGATGGTGGGTGCTGGGTACAAGATGGCGGCTGGTGTGAGTGAGTGCAAGAATGTATTCATCCGCGGTCATGTCTACGAAAAGACACGGACTTTACCGAAGATACACGGACTTTAACGAAAAGACACGGACGTACACGAAAAGACGCGAAGGTGAACGCCATTGTGGGAAACCTCCCACAGACAGGTCAGTACATGCATTTCTATGTTGTTCACGCATAATAAAAGGATTGATCTGTAATCTGTGTTGCTGTTGTTGTTGCTCCCTTTTTTTGGACTAACCCATCAGAATAGTACGTATCACGGACTATACCCGTAGAGCTACATCTGGTCTATAAAACACGTCCCTCTGGATCCCACACCTTCATTTCTACAGAGCCATGGCGGAGATCCAGCCCCATGCGACTCGCATTTTACAGTATGCCACCGTGGTGAATTCATTCACGGGTTACCGAGCAGTGGTCCGGTCCATGTTTGCAGATGGCGACGACAACGACGATGTGTACATCCGACGCGGCCCTTTCTTTGCTCAATTGGCTCGGCTAGATGGAGGTACAGTGCATTTTACCCTTCACCCTGATCTATGGTCTGCATTGGAAGATGCCGTGGTGGATGTGGATGAAGTGCTTATCAAGCGGTCATCAGACGAGTTGGACTGGTCATTGACCATGGCCACTGTGGAAGTCCACGAAGAAAATCAGAAAGAAACTCCGGCCCAAGATATACCTGTTATAAATAAACGATAGAGCCAGGGTCCATCATCATTTGTCACCATGAAGCGCTGGGAGAAGGTGTTGGATAACTTATACTACAGTCCCGACAGTCCGGCGGCCTATAGTGCATTGTCGGCTCTATCGAGCGGCCAAACCCCAGGGGATACAACGTGCCCAAGTCCGAGATTGGTTAAGAAAACAAGACACCTATACCTTACATCGATCTGTCCGTCGCCATTTTCTACGGAACCGGGTCATCGTGGGAGGAATAGATGCCCAGTGGCAAGCGGATTGGTCGATATGAGCGCCTTTGCCAAACACAACGATGGGAATCGGTATATCTTGACGTGCATCGATATCCTATTCAAGTATGCGTGGGTGGTACCCATCCGGACGAAAACGGGGGCGAATCTCATAGCGGCGTTCAAAGACATCTTCAAGACCGGGCGCAAACCTTTGTATTTGCAAACCGACGAAGGCACGGAATTCTCAACAGACCGTTCCAACAGTTTCTGAAAGCCCAGAAGGTGTTTTCTTCCATACGTACAACGAGACCAAGGCTTCCGTGGTGGAAAGGTTCAACAGGACATTCAAAGGCCGCATGTATAAATATTTCACCTATAAGAATACAAGGCGGTACATCGATGTTCTCCCGAAACTTGTGAGGGTTACAATCGAGCCTATCATCGGAGTATAGAGAGAGCCCCCATTGCCGTGACCCAACGCAATGAAGCCCAAGTCCGGCGTGTCTTGTACCCCAGGCCATCGCAGCGAACGCCGAAGGCGGTGTACAAGGTCGGGGACCCTGTA